>JAABOM020000110.1:6549808-6560899 GCA_011800125.2 Solanum clarkiae | reverse complement strand
ATCAATATCTCTGCATTTGCAATAAAACAAATCAAAAAAGTTTCCAAGTCTCAAGTCTTAAAATCCTCTGTTCACAAAAGGCCTTTATCCCTTGATCTGCAGGTCAATTGAGATTTAAAAGGAAAGGCAAACTATTTCCCTATGGGGGAGGCAAGACGTCTATCTGTGGAAACAGAAGAAGTAAAGATAAATCAACAGTTATCTATTGTAAAGGTTCCCTCCAGAAGCATTGCAAGTCAATAGCCGTGCCCACCAAACAAAATGTTCCATTAATTTATTTTCTGCTGTGAGCTTAAATTTTTTTATATACCATCAAATATTGGAAGCTACTCACTTTTGTGTCAAGTGGTGTCTCACTAAACCATGGAGCTTAAATCTGACTACCGTCCAAATCCAATCGTGTAAAACACAATTGTCTTTTATACAGAGGGTCGAAATAACACAACCGCACATCAGAGAAAGACTTACTGAAAAACTGATTGGTTGGAACAGCAAGAAAGCCACTAGACTCGGTCTTTGATCTCAATGAATTCCCAAAGCATCACCCACAAAGAAAATGCAGAGATTCCTTCTGTCCTGGCTTTGATATGTCAACATGTAGAAAAAGCTGATTAATACCATCCTCCTCTTCCTCTCCAACACCTCCAGGAATAATGTTGGCCAACCGCATGACAGAGATACCAATTTCCTCATTTCCGTGTGTTCATCTTAGAACAGCACCACCACGATCAAGTGCCCCCTTGACACACTGAATGTAGGAGGGGGGCTTACTTTCTGTCAAAATCCCAAAGAGACGCAAAACGAAAATCAAAAATCACATAAACAGGAGTTGTCAAACAAACAGCAATCCCCAATAATTATCTATTTCCAGCCACCACTACTACATATAATTATGCACCACCTCTAACCAAAAGTGCAACCAGTGTCATGATCGTTCAAGAATTTTAAGTGAGGTTTCCCTCGGTGTAATTAGTCCTATTTTAAATAATAATTTTAAAATTTTAATAGAGGGGATGTTGGGAAAAAATAAGGAATAACACAAAATAAATATGACCCAATAATATGAAAAATGGGAAAATCACGACACCAAATATTTAAAGTGGTTCACCCAACATTTTTGGGCTACGTTCACAAATCAACACTTCTATTTTATTTCTTCTACTATTACAAATAGTATGCACAAGTGTATAATTTCTTCTACTATTAAAGACTATTTTATTTTATAGTCTAAAAATATTTATTTTCTCTCTGTGGCTCTCTCTTTCTTTTCTGAATGATGAAGAAGAGAGCTGAGACTCTCTATTTATAGGTAAAATTTGATGCCACCTTTTTTCTCTTGGCCAATCAGAGAAAAAAAGTAGTGGAGAAACTTGCTGCAAATTGCAGCCACCCTTATTTGACCAATTTGAAGGAAAATAAAATTTGTCTTATTCTTTTGCAAATGGGTGTAGACCCCATTAATCTCCCCCTCCAGACACATTTACCGAAAGGAGGTACTTCTATCCTTTCAGAGAGAGCTTATGCCGACAAGTCCTTTGCATAATTCAAATTTGTCTCTTGTCACAACCTTGGTCAACATATCTGCAGGATTTTCATTTGTAGAGATCTTTTCAACCTGCACAGATTTGTTCTCTATCTTTTCTCGAATCCAGTGGTATCTGACATCTATGTGTTTTCTCTTTGCATGGTACATCGAGTTCTTACTCAAGTCTATTTCACTTTGACTATCACAATAGACGACATACTCCATCTGCTGCAGCCCAAGCTCTTAAAGGAATTGTTTAAGCCATATCATCTCTTTGCTAGCTTCAGTAGCAACAATGTACTCAGCTTCAGTTGTAGATAGTGCAAAGCACTTTTGCAACTTTGACTGCCATGATATAGCTCCCCCTGAAAAGGTAAACAAATATCCAATAGTGGATTTTCTGTTATCAAGGTCACCAGTCATATCAGCATCTGTATAGCCCTTTAACATTGGACTAAAGCTTCCGAGATATAAATATCCATCTGAGCTTCCTTTCAGATACCTGAGTATCCATTTTACAACTTCCCAATGCTCTTTTCCTGGATTATCGAGAAATCTGCTTACAACACCAACTACATGAGCAATATCAGGTCTAGTGCATACCATTGCATACATTAGAGTTCCAATGACAGAGGAATATGGAATTTTGGCCATATTCTATTTTCCCTCCTTCGTTGTTGGGCACGTCTTTTTGCTCAACTTCATATGACTAGCAAGAGGTGTGCTAACAGGCTTAGCATTCTTCATATTGAAGCGCTCCAAGACACATTCAATGTACTTTTTGTGACAAATAAATCTTCATTTCATCTCTGAGATGAGTGATCCTCTTGCCCAAAATTTGTTTGGCATGGCCCAAGTTTTTCATAGAAAAAGACTTACACAACTCATTCTTCAGCGCGTCAATTTTAGAAGTATTCTTGCCCACAATCAACATATTATCCACATAAAATAGTAGGATGATAAAACCATTATCAGAAAATTTTTGTACAAACACACAATGGTCTGAGGAAGTCTTCTTGTAGCTTTGATCCCCCATAACAAATTCAAACTTTTTGTACCACTATCTAGGAGCTTGCTTTAGGCCATATAGACTCTTTTTGAGTTTGCACATAAAATTTTCTTTACCTTTTACTTTGAAGCCCTCAGGTTGTTCCATATAAATTTTCTCTTCTAGTTCACCGTGAAGAAAAGCCCTTTTCATATCCATCTGCTCAATCTCCAAATTTAGACTAGCAGCCAGACCAAGAACTGTATGAATGGAGAATATTTTTATGACAGGTGAAAATATTTTGTCACAGTCAATACCTTTTCTTTTACCGAATCCCTTAACAACCAATCTAGCTTTGTTTTCTGGGTGTGTTCTTCAATTTTAACCTTGAACACCCACTTATTCTTCAAAGCTTTCATGCCCTTAGGTAATTTTACCAACTCATAAGTATGGTTCTCATGCAAAGATTTCATTTCATCTTGCATGGCCTCTATCCATTGACCCTTGTGTTCATCTTCCATAGCCTCCTTATAACGTTCAGGTTCTCCCCCATCAGTGAGTAGAATATACTCATTTGATAAATAACGAGACGAGGGAACATGTTGTCTTGTGGACCTCCTGAGAGGAATGTTTGATTCATCCACAACTTCATAAGTTGGAGCATCATTAATAACACCATCATTGTTATTATCAATATCGACATGTTGATCTTGAACATGATCCTAGGCATCGTCACGATCATCGAGCCTGCCAACAGCATGCACACTTTCATGAGGTACTTCATTAAAATGAACCACACAATCAGAACTGGAGGATTCCAGCTTTTCCGCTTTTTCAATGTCTTCAGTTGTTTGATTCCTTTATGAAGACGATATCACGGCTTCTCACAAGCTTCTTTTCAATTGGATCATATAGCCTGTAACCAAATTTATTAAGGTCATATCCAACAAAGATGCACTGTCTTGTCTTGGTATCTAACTTTGACCTCTCATCTTTCGGCACATGTACAAATATTTTGTAACCAAACACCCTCAAATGGTCATAGAAAACATCTTGTCATACCAAACTTTGTTTGAAACATCACCTTTCAGCGGTCAATAATACCTCCCCCCAAAAGGAGTTTGGCAACTTTGCTTCAGAAAGCAAACATCTAACTCTCTCCATCAAGGTCTTGTTCATCCTCTCTGCTAAACCATTAAGCTGAGGAGTCTTAAGAGGAGTCTTCTGGTTTCTAATACCTTGATGCTTGCAATATTCATAAAATGGTTCATAATATTCACCATCGTTATCAGTATGAATACATTTCAGTTTCTTTCCAATTTCTCTCTCAACTGAAGCCTGAAACTACTTAAAGACACCTAGAACTTGGTCTTTAGTCTTCAAGAAGTAGACCCAAAGTTTTCTCGAGCAATCATCAATGAAAGTGACAAAATAGAGGGCACCATCTAAAGTCTTTATCTTCATTGGACCATATAAATTAGAGTGCACCAACTCAAGCAACTCCGTCTTTCTTGAAGGAGGGTTAGACTTGAAGAAAACTCTATTTTGCTTTCCAGCTACACAATGCTCACACTTTTCTAATTTAGCACCTTTGCAATCTGACAACAATTTATTCTTGTCTAGAACATTGAGTCCTTTCTCAGTGATGTGGCTAAGTCTCTTGTGCCATAACATTGAAGATTTATCATCCTTAACTGAATTCACCATATTGGCACAAGTAGAAGCCCTAGTCCAGTATAGACCACGATGTTTTTCGCCAAGAGCCACAACCAAGGATCCCTTAATGAGTTTCCATTTTCCTCCACCAATGGTACTGACATATCCTTCATCATCTAATACCCCAACAGAAATGAGATGTGGACAAACATCAGGTGCATACTGCACATTGTTCAGAACTAATTTAGTTCCAACACCAGTTTCTAAATAGATTGTACCAATACCAACCACTTTAGACACGGTCTCATTACCCATACTCAAAGTTCCAAAGTTACTTGGAGTATAGACAGAGAAAAAATCTTTCTTGAATGTCACATGAGATACGGCACCAGTGTCCACAATCCAGCATAACTCATCACAAGAAATATTTATCAGACCAGCATCAAGAACAGTGAGAAGATCTTTGGTGGCAATGGTGGCAAGGCAATTTTCATTGCCTTCTTCTTTTTCTTCTTTTTCTTCTTTTTCTCTATTCTCCCTTTTTCAATTTTCGGTAGAACTTCTTTGTGTGCCCCTTCATACCACAATGATAGCACTCAACATTTTTAAATTTGCCTCTAGATTTGCTCCTGTTGTGTTTTCTATTTAGAGAACCACGATTTTTATTTCTCCCTCTAGAACCTGCCACTAAGACATCTGACGAAGAAGAACCTTGAGATTTTCTTCTCATCTCTTCGTTCAACACACTTCTCTTGGCAAAATTCATAGAGATCACATCATCTGGAGCAGAATTCGATAATGATATTCTAAATGTTTCCCAAGAATCTGGTAGGGAACAAAGTAGAAACAAGCCTTGAATTTCTTCATCAAATTTAATGCCCATAGCAGACACCTGATTCATGATTCCCTGAAAATTATTCAGGTGATCTGTCATCAGGGAACCATCAATATATTTTAAACTCAATATCTGCTCTATCAAGAATATTTTATTACTTTCAGTCTTCCGAGCATACAAACTTTCAAGATGCTCCCATAGGGTATGAGCATGTATTTTCCCAGAAATATAGTTCAACACATTATCGTCAACCCATTGTCTAATAAATTCACAGACCTAACTATGCAACAGATTCCACTCTTCATCTGTTTTATTTTCAGGTTTTTTTAGTGGCAAAGACTGATTAATAAAATTTTTTAACATAAACTAGATCTTCCATTTTTCCCTTCCAGATGGCATAATTAGTGTCATTTACATTGATCATTCTACTAGTATTGGCTTCCATTATATTTTTCGCAAAATTGTTTACCAAAGTAATTCTTTTATGATGTGGAAGTTCAGACTATGCTGCAACCACATAACATACTCAGACAGAACCTCGGTTATGATACCAGTTTATTGGGAAAAAATAAGGAATAACACAAAATAAATATGGCACAATAATATGAAAAATGGGTAAATCACGACGCCAAATATTTAACATGGTTCACCCAACACTTTTGGGCTACGTCCACAAATCAACACTTCTATTTTATTTCTTCTACTATTACAAATGGTAGGCACCAGTGTACAATTTCTTTTACTATTACAAATAGTAGGCTCTTAGAGACAAGTACCAAAAATAATTGACACACTATTTCTTTTAGGAAAAAATATTTCCTAACCACACACTCTAATTTTTCTTCACAAACTATTTTATTTTATAGTCCATGGTATATCTCATAGAAGAAAATATTTATTTTCTCTTAGTGGCTCTCTCCGTATTTTCTCTCTTTTCTGAATGATGAACAAGAGAGCTGAGTGACACGTCCCCCCACAATCTCGCCCAAAGATTGCGCAAGAACGTGTCCGTCGTGCTCGATAGGCCTTCGAAACTGCCCGAGCACTGTAGCGTCACTGTGCAACGGCTACGGTACTGTAGCAACGGCACTATTACTGTAGCAACGGTCGAATTCACTGTAGCAACGGCCCTAAAAACTTATATAAATAGCTTAGCTCTTGTCATTTGTAAGATATCCAAAAACATCCAACATATTTAACATTTTCCACAATTGTATAGCATTTTTACAAGGAATACAATACTTTTTTTCATAAAAAAACTCATTGTTTTTCATAATTCCGCTTACCTAATGTTCCCTTGGTTAGATCTTGGCAAAAGGGCTTACTAGACTTTGCTAAGTTAGCCGATTCCGCCGGCCAACTATCTAACGCAGTCTAGCGCCGCACGGTGTCCTTAGCTTCAGTCTCTAAGGCCGTGACAGAGCGGTACTAGAGTAGTTACTAATCGAGAACAATGGCGAGCGTAAACGTTCCAAGCACCAACAATGTCATGCTTGATGTTGGCAGCAAACGCATGGGAGAGAGAGCACCCAAAAAGGTTAACAAGGTGCCGGTCGGACCTTCACAAAATAGGGCTCTATCGACTGCAAAGTTGAGTGATGATGTTCCACTCACCAAATTGGAAATCCACAGTTGATCAGTAATATTGGGCCATCAGGTGAGCAAAACCGATCGCAAGACCTTGGAGGAGCTCGTCCTTGAGCGAAGAAACAACATCCGCAAAGACAGGTGCAAGGCAATGGAGCATGAGTTGAGGGAGATAGTCACTTCTTTGGAGGGCCGACTTATGAAGGTCCAAAGCAAGATTGATGGGAAACGAGTTGGACTTGTCAGCGAAATGGAGGCTAAGATCGAAGCATCCCAACAACCTAGTAGACCTGGACATTCCTATGGACGCCCGACCTACAATGATGAGGCAGACCAATACCAGCGACAAAAGCCCTGCAGAATATGCAAGGGGCCACATTGGTATGGTCACTGCACTCAGCTGAAGAACATCCTTGGAGCAATCCTGAGGGAATATGCTCAGAAGAAGAGAAGGGAGGCTCAGAGACAAGGCCAGGGTTCAAAAACAGCCAATGTTGGCACAATTGGACTCTACGCAGCCACTACCCAGCCGACAAACATGGTGGAAAGTAAGCCCACATAGTACGTGGACGTGGTTCTGAACGGAAAGCCAACACATGCCATGGTGGACACTGGCACTAAGGCTAAAGTCATGACCAAGGCCACAATAGACAGATTGGGCCTAAACTACCGTCCGAGCTATTCCCAAGCTGATGCTTTGGCGGACGCTCAACATAATGGGCAATATAAAGATCGGGGAGAAGACTCAGATAGTAGTCATGACCATGGTGGGGGAGAAGGAGACAGAAGCCGATGTAGGCAGCCACATCCCAAGGACCATGACGCCGATAAGCCCGAAAAACCCGGACGTCCGTCTTACAGAGATTGGGTAAACCAGCGGCAACAACCTAGGGAAAGCAGTTGCTTGTAGTGCAAGGGGCCGCATAAGTCTTCCAAATGCCCCATGATAAAGAGCTTTCGTGCCACGCTAAAACCACAGAAGAAGGAGCAGGCACAGGCCAAGGCACCCGAGTCAGAAAAAGATTCGGAAGAGTTGCAAGTTGGCGCAATCATGTAGCAACCTGAGCAGCTGAAGAAGGACCTGGTCCAGAACGTGGACATGATGATAAATGGGCAATCTGCTCATGACTTGGCCGACACCAGTGCAGAGATGACCATCGTTACTAAACCTGCGACAGTCAGGTTGGGTCTCAAACGTAGTCTTAGCAACACGCAGCCTGTAACGGTCACTGCGCCAACAACTCCCACATGTGACGTAGTTCGAGGAGTTGACATAGCACTTGTAGCATGGTTGCAGCAGCCCAAGTCAAAGGCCATACAACCTGTGAAGGAACACAAAGGTATATGACTTGTAGAGGTGTTCCAGGACAAGCCGCTACTACCATATTCCATGCTTGGTAAGAAGGGAAGACGCCTGACGAAGAGTCGGCAAAGCAAACAAAGAGGTAAGCACGATGACCAGCTGCAGCAGGACGGCTCGTGCATGCAAAGGGAGTAAGCTCCCGTAAACACCACAGAAGGACGACACAGAGTGTTGCGACAGTTCGAAGGTGGAGGAGATCTTATAACTGCATTGCGCCGAGGACGTCGCAAACCTGGGTGGTGGAGAATGACATGTCCTGCCACAATCTCGCCCAAAGATTGCGCAAGAACGTGTCCGCCGTGCTCGATAGGCCTTCGAAACTGCCACGCACTGTAGCAACGACACTGTTACTGTAGCAACGGCACTGTTACTGTAGCAACGGCCGAATTCAGTGTAGCAACGGCCCTAAAAACTTGTATAAATAGCTTAGCTCTTGTCATTTGTAAGATATCCAAAAACATCCAACACATTTAACATTTTCCACAATTGTATAGCATTCTTACAAGGAATACAACACTTTTCTTCATAAAAAACTCATTGTCTTTCATGATTCCGCTTACCTAATGTTCCCTTGGTTAGATCTTGGCAAAAAGGCTTACTAGACTTTGCTAAGTTAGTCGATTCCGCTGGCCAACTATCTAACGCAATCTAGCGCCGCACGGTGTCCTTAGCTTCAGTCTCTAAGGCCGTGACATGAGGCTCTCTATTTATAGGCAAAATTTGATGCCACCTTTTTTCTCTGAAGAGAAAAAAAGTGTAGAGAAAACAAGGCAGTGGAGAAACTTGCTGCAAATTGCAGCCACCCTTATTTGACCAATTTGAAGGCAAATAAAATTTGTCTACTTCTTTTGCAACTGGGTGTGGACCCATTAGGGGTACTTTTTGTCCAAAAAACTTACGAAGAGTATCTTAAAAAGGTATAATAAATAAACAAAGCTCTTTTGGTAATGAGAGTAAGAAATAACTAATTTCGAAATTAAGTTTAGAATAAGTTTATGTCATCTTTGATTAAGATTACAAATTAATTTATTTCGAGATTAATTGTTATTTATGTCTGATTGAAATGAAATCACATAATAACTTATTCCAGAATTAATTACTCAAAATTGTAATACTCTTTTTTTTTATCACATTTAAGATAATTAACCAACCTAAAATAACTTATACCTAAGTAAAACTAGCCCAATCTATTTAAATAATTTTTTTCATTAAATTTTTTTGCATGATTTTGAATTTATTCCTAGTTATAGGTAAAAAATTCAAAGTCAATCACAAAAAATTGCATGACTTATACATATTTGATTTGATATACATATTAAAATGTATATAATTCAATTGTTTAAGATATACAAAGAATAAATGCTAGAAAACTATTTGTATGTATGCAATTGACAGCTATTTGCATAAAATTAAGTAAACAATATAATTGTATATTATTCTTGAAAAAAAATAATAAAAAGACAAATAAATATGACATTGATATAAATACAAAAATCTACAATGACAATGTTATAGATACAAATCCCAACTAATCATATACAATACCATATAGACATTATTGATACAAATATAACTCATGAAATAACACTTGAAGTACTCATTAACAACAAATTTTTTTGCAGTCCTCTTGTATACAAATTATAATCTTAAAAAAATCAATTGAAGACTGCCAATATTAATTACCTAAAACTGGAAAGCATGATATGGAGGGAGAAAATCAATATTCGAAATTTGAAAATTGATTATGATTGATTGAATTAGGAGAAAATTAAATCAAAGAATACGATGAACGGAATAGAATTGATTCGGTGTATAAAAGGAATGAAATAAAATATGGGAGAGAAAACAGGCAAATTCAGGCACATACAAATAGTGTGTTAGCAAACCTAGTAAAATTGTTCTTACGAGTTGTAACTAAACTAAACTAAAGTTATGTTTGCTAATTAACTAGTAAATATTTGTCATTTCACATAAGTTATCCTTTTAATTAAATTCTTTATTTGTTTTTTTATACTTCATTCATCCCAATTAATGTGTCACTTTTCAAATCTCGAAATTCAACAAAATTTATCTTTGATCATATTTTTTTTAAATTATTTTGACTTACAATATTTTTTATGTAGTTTACAAATATATAAATTTCGTTTCAAAAAGTTTGAAGATTTCATGCCAAAAATCTCAATCAAACTTAAATTGTTTGATATTCACAAATGATAAGTGCTACATAAATTGAGATAGAGAGAGTGATTTTATAACTACATATAACACATCAATGAAAAGTTATTTTTATAAATATATTTAGATAACCTTTCCCACGGATGAACTTGAGTTGCATATCAGTCTAATTTAGAGGGTCTAAATAGATTGAGTTGATACAATAAAGGATCAATTTAAGTTGCACATCAGTCCAATTTAAAATAGGTTGAATTAAGAGGGTCATAATGGATCAAGCTGATGCAATAAGTGGATCATTAACCAATCCAAAACTAAATATTCATTTTTATTGATTTATAGGAAGTTATGTTGCAGCAGTAAGCTATGGACTATAAGAACTGAGGGCCGCAGAACCACAAACACTTGTATTTTAGAATATCAGAAAAATGGAATATCAACCGAGATGGTAGTATGTACATAGACCTTTAACGTATAACATGTTTAGAAACCAATATATGAAATGCAACTTCTATAGCATGCATATTTCCTAATATACCGGACAACTAAGCACCAGGCTATAGACCAAGTCCCTTGCGCGTCTTTCCAACAAATAGATCCCCGGATTTTATCATGCCTGGAACGCGTCCAGCAATTGACAGACAAGGAAATTGAGCCACTGCATCTTTTCTCCCTAGAGAAACTATAGCCAATGCCTTGGTTGCTGGTTTATATACAGCCAATTTGTGATCATCTTCTACTCCCTTTATTAACAATGTGATGTTCTTGGCTACTACCTTTGCGTGTTCTTGAGCCAAATATCCCTGTTTAAGTTCCTGCATTTCATCCATCACAAAGTAAGGATATCTTGAGGATAAATTGTTCTTATGACGCGAGAATCACTACAACGCGTGGAGCTTTTATTGGTAGAGTAATAGCTATTATGGGAAAAGGAGGTTGGCATTTAAAGGTTTATGGGGAAGAAA
>JAABOM020000110.1:6528509-6549708 GCA_011800125.2 Solanum clarkiae | reverse complement strand
GGGGGGGAACGAAAGTGAAGAAGAAGAAAGAGGAAAGGGGGCGGGTGAGGGGATATAAGGGGGCGCGTGTGGTACACACGCCCATATAAAAAAAATAATTTTTTAATAAAATAATTAAAATAAGAATAAAGTCCCGATAATTAATTTGACTTCGTGGAGGGTAAAAATTGGGTGTCAACATACATGACACTAGTAAAATTTTTGAAGTTCAATCAAATGTTTTATATGTCTTTTAACTATTTTAAACTACTGCTTATTGTGATTTATAACACGTTCTACATAATTTTTTAATAATATATGTTACTCTCTTTGTCTGAATTTATATGATATTGATAGAATTTCAAAAATCATTCGAATTTTTTACATGTGTTTTAATTTTTAAGTTGTTTATTATTGCAACTTATAATAATTTTTATGATATTTCAAATAATATGTGTTACTTTTTCTATCCCAACTTATCTTCTACTGATAGAATTTTGATCATTGACTTTAACCTGATAATAATTGTATTTATAATATTTTTTTTACTTAATTTTTAAATTTATATTTTTTTAAAAAAATTATACAAATAAATTAGAATGGAGAAAGTAATTTGAAATGATAAAAAATAGCCTCTCAAAAGTCTAAATATTTTAAGCAGCTAATTATTATGATTATGATAATTTTTATGTAATTTTAAATATATAAATTAAAAAATGGAGAATGTAACTTAAAATGACAAATATAGCCCCAGGAAGCAAGCTGGCAGCACAACGATCAGTTGCTTTTTTGTGACTTCTATATATCTCTATCTGATTTATGTGAATCTGATTAAATTTTGATCGTTAAATAATTTTTATTTTTGTCTTTTTAATATTTAAGATGCTAAT
Source organism: Solanum clarkiae (assembly GCA_011800125.2). Taxonomy (NCBI): domain Eukaryota; kingdom Viridiplantae; phylum Streptophyta; class Magnoliopsida; order Solanales; family Solanaceae; genus Solanum; species Solanum clarkiae. The sequence goes on along the minus strand of JAABOM020000110.1, from coordinate 6,548,839 downwards.
TATTTGTAATACCTTGAGTGTTTTGAAGATTGAAATTTGATTATATGAGTTAAAATAGTTTGAAAATAACCTCGATGAATTTTTGGGCCAAACAGATCATAAAATAAAATTTCACAAAATTTGAATAACCCGAAGGATCCATGATAGGATCGCATCGCGGATTTGCTTCAAGATGGTTCAACTTTTCTAAAAGTTCAAATTTGTCCAAAATGTAAACAAAATTCAATTCGCCAAAAAATAAACTGTGGTGAAACCCCTCCTTATCGCGGATTAAGTTGACCATTATTATCCTATTTCAATTTTTAAGCGAGATACATTAGACTTTTTTCAATTCGTAAATTAATGAACCTAACAATTTATGGACTAAAAATTTAATGTATTGAGTATTCTAAAATTTCAATTACACTCTCATTTATCCCCAATTCATCATTTTCAAAAATATCACCTATCAAGACTCCAAAATTCCCCATTGAAGGCTCCAAGGATTCCTTCAAGCTCTTCACCAAATTTTCAAAAAATATTTTCAAGATTTTTATGGCTTCTTCCCTAAGGTATGTGGGTCTTCATCCATGAAATTCTTCCTTCGATGAAATCCTTTTAATTTTTTCATTTTCATCTGATTTTAAGTATGTACATTTCATGGCTCTTTTTTATTTCTATTTATTTATATGAATCATAATATATTTTTAGCATTTAGTCTATTTTGACACGAATTGATTAGAATTGTATGAAATCATAATTTTCTACTTGAACTCTCAATAATGTTATCTAGGACTTACAAATTCTCCTATGGTCTATTGAATTCTCCTCTAATTTCATATTGAGCTTCTACTATTGCTTATTTACTTAATCTAGCATGATTATAATTTAATTTTATGATTTTGATGATTTATGAGAAATTCCTCTTTTACTATACTTTGGGTTATGAAATCTAATTTTAACGTTGATCCAAATGATCCTATTCAATGTGATCATGTATGAATTGAGCCAATCACATGATTTCTAGCTAATTAAGTTAAAACTCATTCTATTACTCTCATACCTTCTTTGCAAGTCACAATTATAGTGTTCAAGCATGTTATGTAAGGTGTAACGATGATATGCTCACACCCCACACTACATAATTCCTATGACATGAAATGTAATGGCGATGGGAGTGTACCTTTCACTTTACACAAATTAATTATTATGAAAAATGAGCTACTCTATGAACATGATTCTTTGAAATATAACTTATTCTAAGTTTATAGATTATGATAAGTATGAATTATGATTAATGACAAGTATAAACTTATGTCTATGGTATATATTTTATGGAATGTTAACTTAGCATCAAATGAGACTTGAGACCAGAGCAAAATTAAAGGAGTTGAAGGAGCCACTAAAAAATTTGTTAGAGAAGGATTTTAATAGGCCAAACATTTTGCTATAGGGTGCTTCTGTGTTGTTTATTAGAAAGAAGGATGGATCATTTCAAATATGCATAGACTACTAACGACTGAATAAGGTGACCATAAAGAACAAATATTTCATTCCTAAAATAGACGATTTATTTGATCAATTCGAAGGTGCAAGTCATTTCTTTAACATTGATCTGTGGGCCAATTATTATCATTAAGGGTGAGGGAGTGCGATATTTTCAAGATAGTATTTTGAATAAGGTATGACCATTTTTGAGTTTGTGATTATGTTATTTGGGTTGACAAATGCCTCCACTATCTTTATGGACTCGATGAATCAAATTTTTATGTCATATCAAGATATATTTGTGGTGGTGTTTACCAATGATATCTTGATTTATTCCCAAAGCGAACATATGAGTCACTTGAGGACCGTATAGCAAACTTTGAGAAATAAGCAATCATTTGTCAAATTTAGCAAGTGTGCATTTTGGTTGAAGGAGGTGACATTTTTTTGTCACGCATATCTGGTGAAAGTATTAAGGTTGATCCAAAAGAAGACGAAAGCGATGAAAAATTGGTCTAGACCATTATCTCTTTCAGACATTAAGAGCTTTGGACTTGGCCGGATTTTATAGAAGATTCGTTGAAGGATTTTCATCCATTGCATTTTCTTTGACTAGGTTGATTCAAAAGAAGGTGAAATTTCAATGGTCAGATGAATGTTAGAAAAGTTTTCAAACTTTGAATGATCATCTTACATCGACTCCTATGTTGATATTGCTAAAAGATTTAGATGGACTTGTGATTTATTGTGATGTTTCACATGCTAGTTTGAGGTGTGTCTTGATGCAAAATGGTAAAGTCATAATATATGACTCAAGACAATTAAAGGTGCATGAACAGAATTATCCAACTCATGATCTTGGACTAACGACGATTGTCTTTGCATTAAAAATATGACATTATTACCTTTATAGGATGCATATAGATGTATTTATCGATCATAAGAGTTTACAATATATGTCTAGCCAAAGGGACCTCAATTTAAGATAAAAAACGTAATTTGACTTCTAAACGACTATGACATAAGCGTATTGTATCATCCGATAAAGACGAATATTAGAGCCGATGCGCTTAGTAGGGTGTGATTTGGCAAAAGAGGTACATCAATTGGCCCACTTGGGTGTAAGGTTAAATGACTCTAATGAGGGTGATGTTCTTGTTCATAATGGCCCGGAGTCATTGTTAGTAGCGGATGTCAAAGCAAAAGCAATACTTTGATCCAATATTACTTATATTGAAAAGGTCAATTATTCAAAAGAAGGTAAATGTATTCTCACAAGGAGGAGATGGTGTGCTTTGTTATCAAGATCGATTATTTACTTCGAATGTTAATGGCCTAAGGGACTTGATTTTGAGTAAAGCTCATAATTCTCAATATTCTATCCATCCGGGATCAACCAAAATGTATAGAGACTTGAAAGAGGTGTATTCATGGAATAATATAAAAAAAACATAGTTAAGTTTATGACCGAGGGCCAAAGTATCAACAAGTGAATGTTGAGCATCAAAGACCGTGTGGCCGAACCCAAGGATTTGAAATTCCTACTTTAAAGTGGAAAAGTGTGAATATGAACTTTGTGATGGATTTGCCCCTCACTCGAAAGCAACATGATTCTATCTAGGTGATTGTGCAAAGAATGACTAAATCAGCATATTTACTACAGATTAAGACTTCTTTTAGTGTCAAGGATTGTGCCAAATTGTATATCCAAGAATTGATGATATTATATGGTGTGCTATTGTGCATTCTTCGGATTGTGGTACTCAATTCACTTTGCATTTTTGAAAGTTCTTTCAAAGGGATCTTGATATCAAGGTAAAGTTAAACATCACTTTTCACCCTTAAATCGATGAGCAAACCGAGAGAACAATCTAAACTTTGGAAGATATATGTAGGGCATATGTAATTGATTTCAAGGGTAATTAGGATGATCACATACTATTGATTAAATTAGCCTACAACAATAATTATTACTCAAGCATTAAAATGGCTTCTTTTGAGTTTTTGTTTGGGACAAAGTATAGATTTTTGATGGGTTGATTTAAGGCAAGTGAGCTGGCATTAATTGTTTCTGATTTTGTACTTGATGTTATAGAAAAGGTCAAGCTCATAAGGGAGAAGTTGAAGATAGCTCAAAGTCATCAAAAATCTCATTTCGATGTTAGAAAGAGGGACCTTGAGTTTGATATAGAGAATTGGATTCATTTGAACGTCTAACCCATGAAGGGTGTGATGAATTTTGGCACCATGAAAATTTAAGTCCAAAATATGTGGGGTCTTATAGAATTTTGGAATGGATTGACAAGGTGGCTTGTAAGTTAGAATTGCAAATAAAATTGTCTATGGTTCATCTAGTATTCCATCTATCGATGTTAAGAAAGTGTGTAGGTGATTCTAGATCCAATGTACCTTTAAGAATGTGAGTATGGAGGAAAATTCGACTTATGAATAAGTTTCGATTGAGATTTTGGGTCAACAAGTTAAAAACTTGAGAAGTAATAAAATTACATCCGTGAAATTCATGTGGAAGAACCAAGGGGTTGAAAGTGTTTCGTGCTAAGTGGAAGCAGATATGGTGGAACAACGCCCTTACCTTTTTTCTTCCATGTCGACCTAGGGTACTTAGTTACTCATGCTCAATTCTTCCAATCTCCTAGTATCAATTTTTTCACGTTATATTACATGTATGCATTGTCATGAAATTGATATTAAATGATATTTTAAATTATATTATTGCATTCATGTGGAACATCTTATACTCTTCTCAACTCAAGCTAGTTCTGTCCCATTCGAGAATGAATGTTCCCAAGAGGGAGTTATTATAATACCTCGAGCATTTTAAATATCAGAATTTGATTGTTTAGGTTAAAATAGTATAAATATGATCTTGGTGGATTTTTAGGCCAAACTGATCGTAAAAAAATTGTACAATTTCAATAACCAAAAGCGTCTATGACAGGACCGCATTGTGAACCTGCTTCAAGATGATTTAAATTTTTTTGAAGTTCAAATTTGACCAAAATTCAATTCTCTCAAAAATGAATTATGGTGAAATCCCTCTCAATCGTGGACTGGGTCGACCACTATTATCCAATTTTAACTTTTAAGTGGGTCATGTTGGACTTTTTTCTAATGTGTGAATTAATGAACCTGGACTACTTATGGACTAAAACCCAATGTGTTGAGTATCCTAAAACCCTAATTACTCTCTCAATCACCTCAAATTCATCATTCCCAAAAATATCTCCCTACCTAACTCCTAAATCTCCCATTGAAGACCCTAAGGATTCCTTCAACCCTTTTACCAAATTTTTAGAAAATATCTTCAAGATTCTTATGGCTTCTTCTCCAAGGTATGTCAGTCTTCATCCATAGAATTCTTCCTTTCATGGAGCTCCTTTATTTTTTCAATTTTCATCTAATTTCAAGTAAGTACATTTAATTGGTCTTTTCTATTTTTATTTATTTACATGAATCATGATATATTGTATAGTATTTAATCTATTTTGACATGAATTGGTAAGAATTGCATGAAATTCATGATTTTCTATGTAAACTCTCTTCAATGCTATCTAGGGCTTATAATTTCTCTTATGGGTCTATTGGATTCTCCTTCAATTTCATAAATTGAGCTTTTATTATTGTTTATTGACTTAACAATATTATATGATTATGCTTTAATTTTATGATTTTGATGATGTATGAGAAATTCCTCTTTTAGCATACCTTGAGTTTATAAAATTACAAACGGGTCTATTTTAACGTTGATCCAAATGATCCTATTCTATGTGATTATGCATGAATTTATCCAAATCACATGATTTCTAGCTAATTGAGTTAAAATTCACTCTACTACTCTCATTCTTTCTTTACAAGTCATGATTATGAGATTTCAAGTGTTCAAGCATGTTATGTAACGTGTAATGATGATAGGGCGCATACCCCACTTTACACAATTTCTATAGCATGAAATTTAATGATGATGGGGGCGTATACCCCGATTCAACCGAGGGGGAGGGGGAGGGGGATCAAATTGATTATCGAAATATGAGTTTAATTAGTTGATTTATAAGTGAATAAGGAAAAGCATTATCCCACTTTATATAAGCAAATTATATGGAAATGAGCTACTCTATGAACATGATTCTATGAAATATGATTTATGCCGAGTTGTTGGATTATGATAAGTATGAATTATGATTTACGACAAGCATGATCTTATTTCTATCATATGTGTTTTGTAGGATATTAATGTAGCACCAAATAGGACTTGAGGTGGGGGCTTAACTTACGGGTCCTTACATAAAGCTTCTAAGTCTTATAATTATGTTGCCACCATAAAATTTATATTAACACCAATATAATTATGCTAGTGGATCCACATGGCTTATGACTCTCACTTAGCGTGACAAGAGTTTTACCTTGACAAATAAGGTCCCCTTTACTCTGGTATGGATAGACATCGAGATTCTACGTTATAGGTCACACGATTTTATTGTCGGTTATGATTACTTCCCACATATGTAAGGTTCTTATAATGATTTACTGATTACTCTTAATCCTTCAATTTCAAATGATATTCTCAAGGTATATCTAGAAATTGTTTTTACTCGTGCCTACTTATAATCTTACTACTCTTTATTCATGCTATTTAAGATGATCACTTATACATCAGGACTTGTTACCCGTCGCATCATCCACATAGTTAGTACATCCAAACGTATTAGCATATACTTTTTATGCCTACATTATATCACAGTGTAGGAGTTGGCGGCCAACTTCCTCCTTTCTATCATGATCGTCACGACCCAGGCGTAGACGTGACATGGTGAATGGGAATCCAAAGTGATCCCCAAACAAGCCTCTTAAGCTTGTATTGCACATCATTGATTTCGCGGAAGCAAATGAAAGATAAATAAGCATGTAGCACATAATTTTTAAGGGGAAAGGGGCTTTGGACTCACGCTATGGGGATGTTATAGGAAAGAGGATAAACATGAATCACATAGCAAATAAGCCTAAGGGGCGGGTAAGTATGACTCACACTATGGGGGCATCAAAGGACTTGAGACTTCCTCTTAGCAACATAGCAAACATTCACCACAAAGAGAGAATAAGAGACTAAGGGAAAATTCTAACAATACATAGACATAACAAGAGTTGAGATCATAACATACAACCCATGTATCCAACAATACCTCTAACTACGAATGGAGTGCGGGCCAAAATATTTTTCGGGCTCACCCTCAAAGATAGTATCCAAAATAGAATAGTCCAAGTAAATGGATGTTGTCCCCGAAGTGGAGGACTCACCAATAGTAGTCTTCAAAAGATCCATCTAGTCATATGGAGGAGGAGGGTGAATAGGAGCTCTGGTCCTTACATGGTGATATCATGTAGGAATAGAGTATGCGTTCGTACTTAGAATGTACTAAGTATGCGGGGTGCAAAGCAACAAGGAACATAAGCCACAATAATCAAGATGCATAATAATAATCAATAGAAATAAGCTCAATATGACATGAATTAATACTTAGGTTAAAACATACATAAGAATAATTATACTTGCATAACTTGTTCAACACAATAAAGTGACATGAATAGCTCAACCAAATACCTTGTACTAGAGGATAAGGAATATCGTATAGGTTATGACCTCTTCTAATAGGTAGTGGATAGTACATGAGGGTGAGGCATACAACATGGTTCATGACCCCTTTATGTAGGCACTAGGTAGTGCATATTATTAAGTCGTATATGAGGGTGAGGCATACAACATGGTTCATGATCCCTTCATGTAGACATTAGGTAATGCATATTAATGAGTCGTACATGAGGGTGAGGCATACAACATGGTTCATGAACCCTTCTAGTAGGCTTCATAATTCACATGAGAACAAAACATAGAATGAGAGCTCAACAGTTCACTTGTAGATCATGGAATATCTTCATGAGTTTAATGCATGCTTGGGAGCTAATAAATCACCGTAGAAATACTTGTCTTGCAAATCATGTAATAGTCTTTTATTAACATAAGAATCATAGTCGCACAAACTTATCAACATAGTGGGTATGTATACACATGCTCAAAATTATGCAATTTAGGAGTGCAAGATAAGAAGGAGTAAAATCAATTCATTTTAAAGTCATGCAAATCAACTCACCAACATAGTAGTAAAACCCCCAATTTGGGTATCATGAAATTCAACTAAAATTCACAAGTTCTTTCATATCTTTCCATAGTATCATAGGATACATAACTTTAATATCATAAAATCCATCACAATATCAAACCTCAATGATATTTAAGCTTAATAAAATCGCTACTCGCAGAATTCAAACGTAAAGAATAACCCATCAATATTGTAGTAAAAACCTTAGTTTGTGTGCCATAAAATTCATATTAAAAGTGGACAATCTTTCATAGTTTATATAGTTCACATCATCCATAGCTTAGTATATATAAATCAACTCATGGAATAAGCCTTCAATGGATATTCATGTTTAATCAATCATCACTTGAAGAATCCAAACTCAAATCATGTTTATAATGCATAATAAAGTTTACCCATAAAAACTCTAACCTTGAAACCATGTAATTTCATGAAAAAAAGAGAGTTGGGCTCCATGGGTGAAATGACTCATGGATGAAGACCCACATACCTAAACTTGAGACTTTCTTGAAGAAAAGATGAGGAAGACTTGAGACTTGACTTGGGTTCTTGAAATCCAAAGCTTGTTCTTGAACTCCTTAAATTTGAATGAGCGATTTGATGATGATTTGAGAGGATTTTAGGAGGGTTTTGAGTGTTCTTGAACTTGAAAATGGTGGAAGATTAGGGTATTCCCATATATATAGGCATTGGGTTATTACCCAAATGCCCTTGAATGAAACTGAAAAAATTCAAAAAATTTTGCACTAGTTCGTGCCCTAGGCGCGATGCAGACCAGACGCGAAGGCCAACTTACACTAAGGTGTGCCCTAGCCGTCGCGGCCTGGGCGCGCAGGCCCACTGTCTCGGCTTCCCATTGCAAAAATTATTTTTTGCTACGGGTCTTCTAAAATTCGGGGGCTATCCTTTTCCCACACAATTTTCCCCCTTAACAAGAATATGAAGTCAGATTTTCGAAATCATGCACGAAATTTGAGATATTCGAGAATTACACTATAGGGCATTTTTGATGCACATGAAGAGTGTTACAAGGGTTAGACTCGGTAACCATTTGAAGTTTTGTGGTGAGTCCTCATGACTGGAGGCAAACCTATTACTTATAGCTTTTACTTTATGTCTTTGAGATATTTTGAAACTTGTTATACTTTCTTTATGGGATGAGCTAGGGACATGTCTTAACCCCCGCCCATTTACTAGCAGAGGCATGTTTGGACAAAGACTATGATCTAATCCCGTTCAATCGGGAAGTGGTTTAGTTTCTTCTATCCTAGACTTTTACTCTGAGACTTATCTTCAACTTGTCTTGTTTATTGAATGATACTTTATTTATCTTTTGAATGCTTATGATATGCTAGGACGAAGCTTAATTGATGTTTTCCCATATTCCTAGTCGTCGTGTCACACCTAGGGTTTGGCTTGGCTTGGCTTGGCTTGTGACAGTATTGTAATTTATAATACTTTAATATATAAAAATATTTAAAAAGTTGACAAAAATTAAAATGAAAAAAGTAACCCGAAATGCCAAAAATAACCCCTAGAAAGTCTAAATATTCTAAGCAGCTAATTATTATAATTATGATACTTTTTACGTAATTTTTTTTACTTTTTTCATGTTGTCAAAGAGTTGAACAATGATTTTTTCGTGTTGTCAAAGATTTGAAGAATGAAAATAGATGGCAAGTGTCTGATCGAATTGATCAAGTCATGTACGAATAAGGTTCAAGTCTACCATTCTGTAAGGATACCTCAGCTACATACATTACTACACTTCCACTTGACACCTATCGTAATGATAAACGGTTGTATAATAAATTTAAAATAAAATAAATTAATTAAAATGATGAACTTAACTTAAAATGAGGTAGGCACCAAGCAAGAATTTTCAGAAGATTCAAAATATTAAAAAAATAATAATAAGTATATAAGAAAAATTTAAAAATATATAGCTATTTTCTTCATCTCTCTTTATTCAATACTTTTTTCCTTTTAGTTTGTTTTGTTTTTTTTAAAAAAAGTCACTTGCTATAATTATAAACAATTTAACTTTAAAATATTCATTTTATACTTAATGAAATAATTTCCTAATCTCATAAATATTTATGAATTATTTTAGATCATAAGTTTTTAAAAATCTTTTTTTCCTTAAATACCGTGTCAAGTCAAATATTGTTACATAAAATGAGAAGGAGTCGAATTCTTTGAATATTGTTATAGCATATTTACGGACCATAGAAACTTTTACGATTGCATTTATGGTCAATAACAAGGTTTTGAGGATGCACCCGTACTAGCAATAGTCCATCAAGGTAAAATGTTCAATCAGAATTAACCACTCAAGAATAGCAACACAACGAAATACTTGGCACTATAGTGATAAAGACATGGACCTCATCAAACAACATCAATCATTATCAGTTCCAACTAAAATTCCTGAAGATGTTGTATCAAATTTACAATAAAAGCTTAACAAAAATACAACAGTTAATATGATCATTTATAATTAGCTATTTACAATCTTATCTAGGTGAACAAAAAAAGATCAGATACAATAAGTGGGAGAAATTGAAAGATCAGATCCCAAGGTACAGCAGACAGAATCAGTAAGTTCACATAACAATACAAACTACTATACATGTTCATTCAAGAATCCAAGGCTCAAGGAAAATTGAAAAATTCAAAATAAAACCAAGATACTAACACTACTTCAATATCAACAAGAAGATATGAATTTTCTGGTCCTCTGAATATGATATCCAAGTGGTAAGAGGACAATAAATCCGATTTCATCTTCTAAACAACTACTCTTTTCACCTAATGGTGGTTTATGCAATGTGTGATGCCCAACTGAGGACCTTTCCATGGGATGATCTCAGAGCTACATCTAGTCGCATAGATAATCCTTGGGGACTGGGGAGTGGTTGGTGACTTTAATGTCATCACTTATCGCCAGTGCTGAAGAAAAAATAGGAAGGACATATAGATTTGATGCAAGTATAAAGTTCCTTTCTTGTCTCGATGATTACAACCTATAAAATGGGGGGTTTCCCAGGATCCATGTTCGCTTAGTGTGATAACAGAGGTCTTTCTTGTTGGGTTCCTTCCTTAATTGGAGAGATTCTAGAAAAATTCTAGAAAAGCGCAGAATTTTCTAGAATGATCTGGATAACTCTAGAGAAGTATAGAACTCTCTAGAAACTTATGGAAGCATGCAGAAGAATGTGGAAGCCTCTGGAATATTATGGAGACATGTGGAACCTTATGGAAGAGTATGGAAGAAATTGAAAGAGCGTAGAAAGGAGTCGATGACTAGAGAGTACTCTCTAGAGACATCTTCTCCACCCTTCATTAAGGAGGTAGAGTAGTATAAATAGAGGTAAGAGCTTTTCATTCCTAATGATCCTCATCTAAGCAAGAATCCAAGAGCAATCCTAGTAGTCCAAGTGAAGTAAGAATCTACTTGAGAGCTAGAGATAGAACCATCCTCAGTCCAAGAGCAATCCTAGCAATCCAGGTGAAGAAACAATCCACTTGAGAGCAGTCCACTATTAGTGAGGGTGTAAAGCTTAGGAAGTCTCAATCCTTAAGCTTGTAAGCCACCTTAGTGTGAGAAAATCTTTTGTAAACATATTCTTGTAAATCCTACTATTCTTTTGTATAGTGGAAAAATCTCATTTTTTGGAGAATTATAAACTCTTGTACTCCTACCATTACCTTAATTTCTAAAGTGTCTATTTTAACTTTACAAGAAGGGAAGGATCGTCCTTTCCCAACAATGGTATTAGAACTTGGTTCATTCGAAGCTGTCATTAGCTTGTGCAGTTCAAGATGGAGGACAACATCATTCATGATGGAGACATGTTCAAGTTTACGGCCATCAACTATTCATATTGAAAATTGATTATGGAGGACCATCTATATTGCAAGGATTTGCATGAGCCCATTATCTACAAAGAAAAGGTGGAAGGCAAGAGTGATGGTCAATGGGAGCTACTAAATCAGAAGGTCATTGCAATGATCTGTAAGTACATTGATAAAACTCTCCTCGATCATGTTTCTAATTACACAAATGCTTACGAACTATGGACGAAACTTGAATCCATGATTACAAAGAAAACACCTCGTAACAAGGCCAATTTAGTTCGATTATTGGTGAAATTGGAGTATAAGAATGGCAACAGTATGATTGACCACTTGAATAATATCAAGGGACTCGTTAATCAATTAATAAAAGTTGATTGAAGATTGATGATGAGCTGCAAGCCCTTCTCCTCCTTAGTTCTTTGCCGAAAAGTTGGGATACACTTCTTATTACTCTAAGTAACTCAGCTCTAGAAGGAAAGCTCACTATGGATACCGTCGGTGATAGTCTTCTTGGGAAGAAGCAAGGAGAATAGAACAAGGTGTGTCTACTTATTCCGAGTCTAACATTATTGAGAATCAGAGTAGAAACGAAACTCGTGGATATAGTAAGAGCCGGGATATGCACCAATCTCGAGGGAGATCCAAGTCATTCTCTAAGATTACATGTTATTACTGTGAAAGATGGGCCACAAGAAAACTGAATGTCAATCCCTGAAGAAAGATCAAAAGGAAGGTAGTGTTAAACCAGACTAGATCAGCCCAATGAAGCAGCAAGAAGAAAAGAGTATTACTACTCTAGCATCAAAAAACGATCTGCTCTATCTCGTTGATGAAGGTAATATCATAAACATCGCTTGCGATGAAAGCTGCTGGATTATCGATTCTGGCGCTTCCTTCGATGTTACCTCATATAGAAGTTTCTTTTCGTCCAGTTGAGGCGATGACTTTGGTACGGTACTAAAAATGGAAAATCATGACAGGAGTAATATTTCGGGATAGGAAACATCATTCTAACTCCCAATAGTTTAGGTATGAAACTCAAAAAAAGAGGATAGTTTAGGTGTGTTCTTAATACTTATCTCTAGAATAAACCATAATTTTTTATCCCAATTAAATATCTCATAACTGTTGTAATAACATGTCAATATTCATTACCTACCTTGCTAGTAAACCTGCTAAGTACTCCTACTGAATATGTAATATCATGCCTAGTGCGATCAGTCACATATCTCAAACTTCCAATAAAACTAGCATTTTTTTTTATTTATCATATCATTTCACTTTGTACATGTAACAAGTGAACATTTGAATCAAAAGAAATTAAAACATGCTTGCAATAAAAAAGTCATATTTTTTTCAAAAATTTCTCAGCATAATGTAACTAGTTAAGAAAAAATTCATCACATGTTCTAGTAATTTTTGTTTCAAGAATAAAATTTGTCTCACCAAGATCTTTCATGCCAAAATGGCTTAATCTAAAGAGCCAAAGATCAAGAAATCATCAACATATAGACAAATAATAACATGTGAATTATTCCAATACTTATGACATATGAACTTAGCATACTCATTTGTTTTAAAATTATTTTCAATCATGCAAGAATCAAACTTTTCATACCTTTGCTTAGGTGCCCGTTTCAAGTCATATAAGGATTTAGTCAATTTACATACTTTGCATTCTTGGCCTGCTTCAACAAAATACTTGATTGTTCTATATAAATTTCTCCATTTAAGTCTCTATTTAAAACAATAGTTTTTACATTCATTTGATGAATTTGCGAATAAAAAATTGCAGTCATAGCAATTAAAAATCTAGTGGATGTAATTCTAGTTACCGGATAAAAATATCAAAAAATTCTACTCCTAATTGCTTAAAACCTTTAACAACTATAGTGTAGCCTTATATTTAAATCAATTATTTTAACTTTTCTCGTAAGACCCATTTGCAACCAATTGTTTTACAACGCGATGGTAAATCAATTAACTTTCAAGTTTTATTAGAAATTAGTAATTTCATTTCGTCATTTACTGTCTCTTTCTAAAAAATTGCATCATGTAAAGATAATGTTTCTTCTAAAGTGAGAGGATCATCTCCAAAATTAAAAACATAAAAATCAGGACCAAAATTTTTTTCTACGCTATATGATTTGTTCTGTGTACAAGATATTGCATTCAACATTCTTGAATGTTGTCCAGTACACAGTGTGTGTGTATATATACAAACGTCATGAGTCCCCACTATTCAACAGAGAAAGTAGGTATATACAAGTTATTAGTCAAAGCATGCGGATTTGAGTTTTATTACATCTTCATTACAATACAAATTGATTTTAGTTGTTGGAATGATTAAGAAATTATGAACGTGGTTTAGCATTTTTTATGTTATCTAGATTATGATATTGTTCTTGAGCTGATTAATGTTGTCTCTAGCTGTCTTTGAATTTGAGGTATTACATTGATATCTGTAATTAAAGCACTGTAGAATCAGTGTTCTTTATACTCTTGCCCTTGCTTTTTTATCTCTGCTGGGCAGGTTTTAAGGCTAATTCTAAGGGCAAGTGATGTTTGGCCAATAATATGATAACTTCCAAAGGAAACCAAAAGAAAGAACAAAGGCATAATTTTTTTATAGAATCACATTATTAAAAACGCTCCTAAACTTGATGTAAATTATTAGTTTCATCTCCAGACTATTAACAGTGTTAAAAACAGCCTTTCACTTGACTAACTGAACTTAAATATACCCCCGATCTTATAACAAGAGTGAAATACACCTTTAAATCAATGGGTGTTTTTAATACTTATGATAAATCAGGGTTGAATTTTAATTTAGTTACTTAAACAAAGGGGTATTTTTAATACTGTCAATAATTCGGGGATGAAACTAATAACTAACGTCAAGTTCATAAGCATTTTTAATATTTTTCTCTTTAATTAATCATTTAACGCGAGTTAAAAGGGAATTCTTAGTTATTAGCTCTTCAGAATTCATCCGTTAAAAGGATCCGTAGAATCATCATGTTGAATTCGTTTACGAAATACTTGAATTTCCCTCGAGCAATAATTTTTTGCGGGGAATAAACATGTACTATTATTTTAAGATGTCATACATAGTTGGTCTCTGATGTACGTACCGAATCTTGTCTCCATTTTGTGATGTGACTATTGTACATCTAATATCTGACTCAAAATAAATAAATAAATAAATTTTACTCAGTATTATGACACCACAAGTCCCCTGCCTGCACATGCATTTGATAATTCCTCGATTTGCGTGCCTGTTATATTCTCTAATTATTTTATTTTCTCTTGACCAATAGCCAACTCATGTTGACGAATTTGTGACTAAAAGTTTAGTAACGCATCTCGTATTTATTTATGTCGAGAACCTCCGACGAGACTTCCCAAAAATAAGTATTCTTCCTGTCCAATTTAAGTTTCTTTCTTTCTTTTTTTTTCATTTGCTTCAACACTTTTTTTCTATATTTAAGAAGTTTTCTAATTTCAATATTATTAGTCATGTATTAGAATATCATGTTAATAGGTTAATAGTGTTAGATTCGTGTCTGACCTTGGGGTATAACAGAGTAGTAGGATTAGTTGTGTTTCTATATCCTATCTTGTCATTACCCGTGTTATATATGGTAATTTTGTTATATTTACTTCTTTTCGTTATTCGTCGTTCTTCCTTTTTTCTTTTCCTTTTTCTCTCTATCTAGTTTATTCTGCTTATGAGTTTTTGAGACGAGAGTTCACAGGAAACAGTCTTTCTATCTTGTGAGGTAGTGATAAGATCTACATACATTTCACCTTCCCCAGACCCCACTTGGGAGATTCCACTAGCTATGTTGTTGTTGTTTCTAATTTCAATATTGTAAATGACAAGTTTAAAATAAGAAAATTACACACAAACTTTAATTTAAGATCATAAAATTCAAATCCTTGTGTCTAATCAAACTCAGACAGTTAAATTGAGACTGATAGGGTCGTCTTTGGACGGTTTTGTCGTTTTATACATGACAGCTTGTATTATACCGATAATAGCGAGTATGAGTGTTTCCAAGAAATTTGCATGAAGAGTCCTTTTTATACTGCTGCAAGAATTGTGTTTCTCCACCTCACTTTCTTTCTAGCTAAAGTGAGTTCATTTCAACTTTGTAGTCCTTTTTAACTTGCAGATCCTGCTGTTTTAGCTATGATCAGAACAACTTCTTGTTCTACAAAAGAAGATTTTGTACAAGTGATTCCATCAATATCCAAAACTACGAATTGTCATCGTAAAACGATGAAGCGATTCGATAGCATTTTCGAAGATGTAGATCTTAGCAATTATCAGCTTGATCCAACCCGATGTCGCTCTTTAAACACACTAGCCACGGTAAATCGATAAGTCTGTCTTTCCATTTTGTTAGCTAAGTACTGGAATGGGATCTCAAGAATAGCTATTATCTCATGAAGTCACTTTTTTTCTTGATTTCACTTTTTTTTCAACAAAGAGTGATTTTCTTAAATTATAACTATTAGTTCAGTGAACATCTAAGAAATCAATATTTCATAAATATCTTTGATTCCATTTGCATATATGATGATTAACTTTGATGTTTGGATGTAACATAATCAGATAGTCACTCGACTAATATTTTTTTCTTCTCAGGGAACAAAGGCTGCTGCTGAACAACAGAGTGAGACTAGTACTATTTCCATTAGTATGCCGCCAACTCCTTCATCGAAAGGAGTTGGCCTCAATGAGATTTATTCTCAAACATCAACACCTCGAGGTACTACCACCACACAGAATAAGCTAATATCGTCTTATTCTCAAGCATCAACGCCTAGAGGTACAGCGTTTCCAGAATCTCCGAAACTTCCCAGAAGTAATACTTATAAGCTAAAGGATACAAGGTTTGATTCTTTCAAAACATGGTCTGGTAGACTGGAGAGACAATTATCAGTTTTACGCGGAAAGGAACAAGAGCCTGCTTCTCAACCAAGTCCTCGTATTGAAATTATTCCTGTCGATCGATATTTTGATGCCCTGGAAGGACCTGAATTGGACACCTTAAAGGTATACTTGCTTTCACTCGTTAATTTAGTACATCCTACGTATCTTCAGTTTAAGACCACAAAATTAAATAAAAAAGTTGGTCCATTCTACATAGTTTTAGTTTAAGACCACAAGAATCAAATATACAACAACAACATCCCCACTGGAATCCTACAAGTGACCTCACCACTAACTCATAGAAGTAGAGAGGCTGTTTCCTGGCACAAGAATCAAATATCTTTTTTATTTTTCTAAACTCATCAAACAGTTAAATTGAAACGTAGGAAAGTATGATTCTTTGTGTTGGTGTTTCTTCAGCTAGAATAAGAGAAAAATGCATACAACAAACAATATATTGGCCATCATGTACGTTTTAAAGCCTTGAAAATATGCTTAATAGGGTGTGTTTTTCCCCCTCTGCAGGCTTCTGAGGAAAGCATTCTTCCAGAAGACAGAAAATGGCCATTTCTTCTTCGTTTCCCTATTTCATCTTTCGGTATCTGTCTAGGAGTTAGTAGTCAAGCTATAATGTGGAAGAACCTAGCCACTTCTGCCTCGACGAAGTTCTTGCACGTAAGCTTGAAAGCAAATCTTGGCTTGTGGTGCATATCTGCTGCACTTATGATCATTATCTCTTTCGTCTACGCCCTGAAATTCATTTTCTACTTTGAAGCTGTTCGTCGAGAGTACTACCATCCAATACGTGTCAACTTCTTTTTTGCTCCCTTTATATCACTTCTGTTTTTAGCACTCGGAGTTCCAACATCCATCTCTCAAAACTTGCACACATCTTTATGGTATATTCTTATGACCCCGATTTTTTGTCTAGAGCTAAAACTCTATGGACAATGGATGTCTGGAGGACAACGAAGACTCTCAAAGGTAGCGAATCCGTCAAATCATCTCTCAATTGTTGGGAATTTTGTAGGTGCATTGCTTGGTGCATCGATGGGACTAAAAGAAGGGCCGATGTTCTTCTTTGCTGTTGGATTAGCTCATTATATAGTCATGTTTGTAACTCTCTACCAAAGACTTCCAACAAATGATACATTGCCAAAGGAACTTCATCCAGTCTTCTTTCTATTTGTTGCTGCACCTAGTGTTGCTTCTTTGTCATGGACAGCAATCCAAGGCTCGTTTGATCATGGATCTCGGATTGCTTATTTCATTGCCTTGTTCCTCTATTTTTCACTGGTATGTCTAGTCATTTTTTTTGCATTTTGAATGCATCTAGGTAGAACCAAATTAGTACACTAGTATTTAATATGTTTCATTCTTTCTTGTTGCTTTGCAGGCTGTTCGCATTAACTTCTTCCGAGGCTTCAAGTATGTTAAATAGCCTATCTTATACTGGAGTTGATTTCTCCGATGGTCACTCAACTAAAAGTTATTCTCTCAGAAAATTGGTATCAAGAAGATATGCGACTTTCTAAAATAATAACTATTTAGTTGAGAAGATACGCGACTTTCTGAAATAATAACTGTTAGTTGAGTGACCATCTGAGAAATCGACCCTCTTGTACTACTTATTCATCCCTCCTACTAATGTTAATGTTTTGTACTCAATCGCGCAGGTTCTCATTGGCTTGGTGGGCTTACACATTCCCTATGACAGGAGCTGCTATTGCAACCATTAGGTATTCACTTGTAGTTACCAACTTGGTGACAAAGTGCCTAGCTATCATACTCTGTGGTCTTTCTACACTCACTGTAACAGGATTGCTTGTGACAACCATCATTCATGCTTTTGTTCTGAGGGACCTATTTCCCAATGACATCGCGATTGCAATCAGCAAACGAGCAAAAACAACTCGAAAATGGTATCTTGGTAGCTCACATGCCAAAGATATTGATCAATACCTTAAATTTGTAGATTCTTTTCAAGCAAAAGATATTGAAGCTTCTCTTACACATCCAAATACTCAAGTAAATAGAGTCCAACACCAAGACCACGGGCAATGATTCTTGATTTCCAATATTATAAAAATGATTTACAGCATCAGAGGTGAATTCAGGATTTTAATGCACTTCAGTTGGTACCTTCCTCCTTGCTAAAGCAATTTTCAATGTTGATACTGCATTCCCATGTACAATTATTAATACATTAAAGAATTTTTTCAATACAACAACAAGATATCGAAAAAAGTTATTGGATTTTTAGAAATCCACATATCATCTAAAAACTTAAGCCTTAATCAAGTGAGGAACACCTAAGTTTGGGCTGGTCCTATGAACTTGATGATATTGAGAGGAACTTCTGAATATTCTTATAAAGAGAATAGAGGTACAAATACTATGAGAGATGTAAATTATGTAACAATTATTCTTGTGTAAGATTCAGGAAATGAGTGTTCCTACCTATATCAATATAAAGCTTGTTTTAGAAAAGATCTTTATCTTTGGGCTTTGTTCATTTTTTGCCCATGGGTCGAAATTAATTACGGCCTCCAGCATAAATAACGTCTATAGATATTGATTATATATGATTTAATCACATAAATTGAGATAAAAAAAATATATGTTGGGCTCGTATAAGCACGAGCGCTTATAATTAGTAACAGTATAAGTATGTATATTTATATTTACTATACAAACGTATAGATTAGTGATTATTTTATTTCATGGGAATAAGACATGATATGGCTTTCAGAAATTCTAAGGGATAATTTCAAAATTTATATCAAAAAGTTATTAGTTTATAAAAAATAAGATGAAATGTAGCCAAATACGCTTATTTAGCTACAGTTGAATTGTGGCTAAATAATGTTATTTTTATTTTTTATTAGCCAATGTTTATTTTTATTTTTTCTTAGCTACAATTTTGATAATAGCAAAAATAACTATTTTTTTTAATAACTAACAGTTAAATAGTATATGTGTAATGTATCAATGTTGTATATATAGTGCATCAATATATATAGTTTTACATAAATGGTGTATGAACATGTATATATAATGTATTGAACATGTGTACATAATTATGTAATGTATTGATATTTGCATAATTAGTCATGTAGTATGTATGTAATATATCCATATTGTATAAATAGTTATGTCATGTATCGATATTGTATAAATCATGTATAAACGTGTATCAATATCGAACAAAATGGTATATAAACATGTTTATATAATGTACAAATAATTATGTAGTGTATATGTAATATATCGATATTAAATCTTGTACATTCCACATACTGACGTTCATTTGGACATGTATCTTTTCATGATGCAGAGACAGGTATTAGATATCTGAGACAGGCACTCCTTTGACGATCTGTTCCATCCCAGAGATATTGATGAGACCTCTTTGCTATTTATATCAATTATTGTTTCTAGAGTACTTCTTTTCTTGAGGTAGCCATGAACCTATGATTGGCACCACTTAGATGCTTAGAGATAGAGACTTCATAGACAATGATGGATTAGAGTTCATGTTTTTATTTCTTAGACTTGTATTTTTTTAAATTACTTTTACAATGTTGAATTGACTTGAATTGTGATTTGAAACTATTATCTTATTGAGTCTGTTATGCCGAAAAATGACTTGCTTTTTAAAAAGGAAAAAAAAAGTTCGAAAATCAAAAAATTAATTTCAGATCAATTAATTTAAGTGAAATCAATTCTCGAGATTCGAAAGAAAAAATAGAGTCGCCACCTAATTTTGCGGATAATTAGGAAACCGTTAAAATATTTTAAAAGACTAATAGAAAAATCTTTTAAAAATCCAGAGATAAGGTTCGGGTTCACATTTCCACTTTGAGAAGGTTTTACGCACTCGAAAT
>JAABOM020000110.1:6500438-6511359 GCA_011800125.2 Solanum clarkiae | reverse complement strand
ATATAGGTAGATAGGTAGGTAGGTAGGTAGGTAGGTAGGAAGGTAGATAGGTAGCTAGGTAGCTAGGTAGATAGGTAGATAGGTAGATACATACATACATATATATATATATACATACATACATACATACATACATACATACATACATACATACATACATACATACACACATAATACTAGTTCAAATCACTCTTTTAATCAATGCATAAAAATCATCATTCATGCTCAAAAGCATATACAATCTTAATTTAAATCAAACACTTTATTTAATGCATGAAAATCATGAATCTTAATATCAAATAATGCACTGGAAAAAACATGATCATTAACGCAACTAGGGTTCATGGGAAAGTAACCACGGACAATAATTTCAATAGTAAAATAATAATAACTTCAACACATAACTATACAGAATTCAATAGAAGAAGAATTGCCTCAATTGGAATTCAAAAACTAGATTTTTACCCAATTCAATACTCATTAAAAATGGAAACTTAGACGTGGGCCGCGTGGAGGAACTCAATCCAACTATGATAGCCTTACATACCTGGAAAGTTGATATTACAATCGAAATTTGATGAATAGTAGCTTTCTTGGAGAAAATCTTTGATCTTGGAACCTTGATGCTTGTTCTTGAGAAAAGAAATTATCTTTGTAGTTCTCTTAGAGTGGAAGAACTTGAAAAAAATATTGGTTAAAGTGTTTTTCCTTGATTCTTGAATTCTTGCGTTAGAATATTTAAGTTCTTGATGAATAACCCTAATTCTTGAAAAAGAAAAATCAGAAAATCTTTTCTTGGAATTCTTGAATTCATTTTCTTGAAACCCTAGGTTATGATTTAAGATTTTCTTAGAGATTCATGAATAGATGAAGAAATTTAGGTTGGGAAGCTTGGAATTAATGGAGAATAATTTACCTTGTGGATCTTGAAAGTTAACTCTAAGTTGATAATTTTCTTGATGATTCTTAAGCGTTTAAGTTTAGGAGTGGCGAGGATTTTATTTATGAAAAATTGACTTCTATGCGTTTTGAGACTCTAAAATAACCCCCCTCCCCCAAAGGTTATAAGATAAAAATAGTCTCAAAAAATAATAGAAGGACGTCATTTATCTTGTCCAAAAGAGTCTGCATCTCGTCCGCAACGCGAAGCTACCGCGGACTTCGGACAGCTCTGCACATCTCCAGTAAAATGGTTATAACTTTTTACTATGTCTCCAGAATAAGAAACAAGGGTCGAAATTTAATTTTTCACATACAATCCAATCACAAAGCAATTTATACTAACAATATGTTATAAAGCTCAATCAAAAGAAAGTAGATTGTAGCCTACTTCGAAGCCGAACATACATGCTCCAACTCCACTTTCAGATAGCTTTCCACACTTGAATCACCTCTAAATGTTACCACTCTATCAAAACATTGATCATGTTGTTAATATGGACGTTTTGACACCAAAGTCGCATTTTTAGGAGACGAGCCCAAAATTGGATCTAAAATGAAATTGTGGAACCTGCGATAGAAATCTCTAAACCGACTCTACTAAAAAGGTCTAAACACAATATTGAACTTGTACCCCCAAATTGGGACAAAAGTTGATGCTTGAAAGGGAAAAAATCAACCCAACAACTAAAATCACCATAAAAGTTCAAACCAAGCTGGCATAGCCCTTTTGTAACAAAATTTAACTCAAATGAACATTTAAAATAGATTTCAACTATACCAATAAGTTCTCCTCAAAAGATTATTCAAGACAGCCTTTTGAATCTCTCAATTTAGAGCTCTATAGTTCCCAAAATCATAGAAGAGGGAAGGGGGTGGGGGTTGGTCATATTTGGTCTTAAAATAAAAGACCAAACATAGTTACTCATAGTGATCGTGAGGGGAAGAGTCACACCCTCCATAGAAAAGGCTTATGTGGTCATGAGGTCTGACCTCCTCGATCTTGATGACCAAAATTGGCCAAGTCCGTAAACTACCCATCGCGATCGCAACTTGAGGCCACACGATCACGATGCCCAAGCATTGTGATCTTCTTTGATCGTATAATAAGTTACGTCACAATCATGGTGAAGAAATGGGCTTGCACCAGGTATTTTTGGCCAAGTTCAAAAATCTCTGATGGGGTACTTGGAATTCATTTGAAATCTCATTTGCTCAAACAAACTATGTTATCCCATTGAATCCAGCATTCCATATTTAATGCCTCAGTCAAAATTTCTAGCTAATGTTGTATCAATAAAAAGTGGATATCATACTCAAGCACCATTTTAAATCAAAATCTATTAAGGGACTCGGAATGAGATAAAAAATCTCAATACACGCATAGAAGGTCGTCCCAAATCAAAGTTGATGTTCTGGAGCTAACTGCATTATCAGAATTCTCATCTAAGCACGATTTCAAAGAATATTGAGCAAAGTCAACTTTGGATCAAATTTCAATAGTCAAAATGCTAAATGATTTAAACTCACACCAAAGGCCTCGGTACTCGAGCTGATCATGCTTCTAGTCTCCAAAGATGATAGAACTATGAGAATTCCGTTCTAAGGTCATTTGCATGTATTTTGACTAAAGTCAACTTTTCAAGTTATAAAGGCCTCTAAGCACAGAAAACTACATACAATCCAAATGAATGACCAGACAACCGAACTATTAATGTCCACAAATCATAAATGACTTGGAATCGCTACAAAGAAGCTTTAAATGCTAAAAAGAATTTAGAGCAAAGAAAATGATATGGAGGATCAGCACATTAAATTTACCCGTGTTGATGATTCTAACCTTAATTATTGGTCTTAGCACTCTGGCTCTTTTTCATAGAGTGTGAAGTAATAGTACCATTATTCAGTCTAGCATTCATAGAAGGCTTTACTCCTCTTTTTTGGTCTATTGATTTCATCAGATGCAGGACTAATTGCATGTGAGTGCTATCAGTGGTTGAAACGTAATTCCATATGCATCACTGCTACAAGTAGTTTAAAAATAATTGCATAACACACTATCAAAAACAAATATTTTCTCTACTGCGAATTAGTAAGAAATTTGAGCTATAAGTTATGATTTTTCCATTAATTTCTTACTGAATCAGCTCATTGAGAAAATGTATAGTGAAAAGCATATTCTTATTGAAATAATGAGAAATTTCATAATTTTTCCTACGAAAAATATTACTATTTTATTCATTTTCTACCATTTCAACTAAAATATCGATGAAAATAACCCTTGGATATTTTCCAATAAAAAAATAATGATTATTTTAGCAGTGGTACTACTGCTGCAATTCGTGAAAAATGCAATTCATGTCCCCTTTAAAAATGTTATAAGTCGTAAGGAGACATGACAGGATGTCACATGTACCATCTTTATTTTAAAAAAGGATTAAAAATAGAAAAATAAATTACTCCCCCTTCCCACTTCAACTCTATATATGTTGGTGAATTATCATTGTAAAAAAACATCACTTCTCCTCTAGACAATTTAATTTCCTAGTCATTATATTAGAAAATGGGTCTAAAATCTGTGTTGTGTGCCATGATAGAAGTGAAGGCTAACAAGGATGTGTTTCATGATGTGTTTACACATAAACCACACCATGTCTCTACTATGTGCCCTTTGCATATTCAAGGTTGTGAGCTTCTTGCTGGTGCTTTTGGAACGGTTGGATCCAAACTTTTTTGGACGTATAACCTTGGTAAAATAAATATTTATGAATCATTTTCCTTATTAATTTTTAACACCATAACAAGATAAAACTCTCTTGAGTTGCTAACGTTATTATCAACTTTCATGTATGATAATTTTTAGTGTCATTTTTTGCTATATCTGAGCTAGATTGCGATATTCAAGAAAAAGATGATGTTTCTAATAGTGAAACACATTTATTATTGATTTATGATGTCCAGGCTGGATTGCGATGGAACAATTTGATGTGTTTGGTATGGAGGTTTAGTTTGTTGGTATTTGGTTAATCAAAATTTATATTTTTGAAAACAATTTTAAAAAAAAAATAAAGAAAAAAATAAATTTCATAATTGACATTTCAAGTTTATCCTCTATTTTTGAATCTACTCAATGCCTCCCCCCCCCCCCCAACTCTCATCCCTTGATCATCTCCTTACCTACCCCATTGTATTTTGCTAGATTATATTTTTTTTAAATGATATTTTTTACTCTATTCCTCAAACGCTGAAATAAGTAAAAGGTGAAGTTATATATTTTCTACGGAAATACTTTTTAGCCTTTGTACAAAAAGCATTCAGTGTGTTCGGTTGCTCAAAAATTTTGAAAAGTATATTTTATTTTATTTTAGGAAAACAAACTCTTCGAAAATAAGAAAAAAAATGCACTTTGACAATAAAAATAAGAAAACAAGTTGCATTATCTCCTTCCCATCCTAAAAACTACCACCACTCCAACTTCACCCTCTAACCCCTTACCCTTACACACACACACACCGATATAGTTATCTGTGAAAATATTTGGACGATAGACATCAAAATGTTATAGAATTCTACAGGATGAGTTTTATTTTAGTCAGGATTTTTTGGAGGTTACTCTACGTTAAATTCTAGTTATGCCTATATAAAGGGTATCATATTCTCTTCAAAAGGTATCTCAAATATACCATAAATTCGGAGGATATTTATCAGGAGATCAAAATATGGCTCAAGAAGGTCAAAAATCATCTTACGTTTGAGAAATATGCTACTAACGATCGTCGAATCATGGAGAATTCTAATAAGAGAAGAATCAAGCTAAGGGAGTAACAGATCTGTACCCACATGCTTATCAATAAAATTCTGTTTCTTCGTATTTTATTTGTGATTGTAATTTATTTTTCATGACTTTAAATATGTTGCAAACATGGGCATAACTCTTTTTTTTTTTTTTTTGTAATGCAGGAGGGGAAAAGAAGATTTCTAAAACAGTAACTGAAGCTATAGATCATGAAAAAAAGTTGATCACATTCAAAGAATTTGAAGGAGATCTAGTTGCTAAATATGATAACTGGAAGGCAACTCTTCATATCGAAACAAAAGGCGAAATCGATTTGGTAAGCTGGACAATGGAGTATGAAAGGCCAAATGAGAATGTCCCTGAACTGATCAATATGCTGGACTTCCTTGTTGATATGACCAAAGCTATTGATGATCACCATGTCAAGAAGAAGTAATGCATAAGTTTTATATAAATATTTGCTTTGTGTGTTGTTTGAAATAATCCGTCTTTGTTGATGTTTTTTGTGTCTTGTCAATCAGCTACGTTAATGTTTATGTTGTGTAATAAGACATGGTATGAAGTTTATATATTGCTTCTTGCCTTCTCCTAATCTATATAGCTGTATTTTATTTTTAGTTTTTCGAATTTTGTTTGATGTCTAGTATTCTGTGTGTTCTAATAACTCAAACGAGTACCTAATTTTTGCCCAAGTGATGAAACATGTTGATCTACACATTTTTTTACTTTGTTAATGACTAAGAATTTGCGGCTAAGTAAAGACACAATATTTTTAAGTGAACACTCGACTCACAAAGCTGAAAAATTTATAACCTACACCTCTGCAGGATTCTATATAAATTAATTGAATTGATTAGCCTTAAACGAATTCAAATTACAAGAGTTGCAACCTAAAAACAAAATTTGTTCCTTTTTTGTTGTGTAATAAGTCTTGGTTATAAAGATTATAATTTATACATTTCCCATCGCCCTGGCGGTATTTTATTTTTATTTTTTTTGAAAAGATAGAATATGTTTCTTTTTATCAGAATTAACAGTTTAATCATACCCTTTGTTTAAATTTTGATTCAAACTTAGCACTTTCTTCATAATTAGAAGTTGAAATTTAAAAATGGCAAATGATATTAAAATTCAAATCTATTTGAAAAGAAGAATAGTTAAGAGTAAAAAGTTCTTTTAAAAAATAAAATAAAACACAGCAAATTATACGAGATGAATATATGTGAGGCGAGGCAAGTTAAAAATAATAAATATCTTTGTAGGTTTATTCCACAATAGCTTCATACTGCACCATTTGTCATCCCTAATTTCAATGCCAAATTGAGGCTACTTCAATGGTAAAGTTTTTCGTGATATTCTTTAGCTTTTCATATATTTTTCAAAAGATGCAACAAATTGTAGCTTTAGCTAAGTAGAGCTAAAATCTACTAAAATTAGTAACATAGAAGCGGCTAAAATGTGTAAAAGAGTTGAAGTTGATTTTGAGGATTATCCTTCCATTAATCGTTATTTTTTAATAATAATGAAATAACAAGTCTTAGTTGAGTAACTATTTAATAATAATTTGTCATGTCCCGAGTCTACTCCTTGAACATGGCTGGCACTAGAAAATCGTTGTTGGTCGCCAAACGAACCCTTGTCTGGTTGATTCACTCAACTGGAGAATTTAATATGCATGCAAAAGATTTATAAGATGAATCTTTAAAACATTTAATAAAACTCAAAGAATCTCAGTCATGCTTTATAGAAAAGCTAAAAATATCTCTTTATACAAGTAGTAAT
The DNA here is from genome assembly GCA_011800125.2 of Solanum clarkiae. Classification (NCBI taxonomy): domain Eukaryota; kingdom Viridiplantae; phylum Streptophyta; class Magnoliopsida; order Solanales; family Solanaceae; genus Solanum; species Solanum clarkiae. The sequence continues at coordinate 6,504,842 of JAABOM020000110.1, read as the reverse complement.
AATGCTTATAATATTTGAATAATTAGACTGGATTGACTCACTAACTTTATCCATGAAGCTTATATTATATTGAAGATAGGCGTCGCAATAAGACCCATGACTACCTGACTATAAAATAAATAAACTGGACTAACTAATTAGACCTCTCTGAAAGCGAAGAGGTCGCACCAATTGTTGTTGGGAAGCTGTATTACTGAATGTTTGCTATCATGGATACCTGAATCTGCATCATAAAATGATGCAGTACCAAAGGGTGTCAGTACGTGAAATATACAGTATGTAAAATGGTCAAAATAGAAAAACTCAGGATACACTGCTCAAATCATATTTCGTGCCAGGTTATCCCAAGTAGTAATAAAGTCAGGTGGCTCTGTTTTCAACCACCTCTTTGCTTCCCCAAGTATTGAAAAGGGAAACAAAGTAATCCTCACATAGTCAAAATTCACCCCGTGAGAACGTAGGTGTTAGCAATCTCCAAGAAATCCAAAGGTGAACTTAGGGATCTCCATGTGGTAGCCCTTTATATATGCTCTTAAAAAAATCCAAGTGGTAGGAGTAGACATGCTTTTTCCAGAGAATCATGATGAACGTGTACAACTCTAATTTGCACATTTTGAGGTGCAAACACACATGAGCATGCACCAATGACTTACAAACATTATAAAAAATAGTTTGATGCATATATAAGTAAAACATCAAGTTTAATGCATATATAAATAAATGGAACTCAGTATGTATCTGAATATAATATATAGGGGAAAAGGATAAAAAATACCCCTCAAGTATCGATTATTGTTTCACTTAATCTTTGCCCTTAAAATTAGTTTATTTATACCTTGACGGTTAATAAACTCACTACATTTACCCCTCAATTGAATGAAAAATCCAAATCCTTTAAAATTAACCCGATTTCTTTATACCCAACCCAAATCTGACCCGCTCTAAAAAAATATCAAACTTGACTAAGCCATTTTCTTCTTCTTTTTTCCTAATCATCATCATCATCTGTGAATCCCATTTTTGTTGTTGTTGAAATTACTATTTTTATTATTATTGGGGTGGTTGTTAAAGTGAATGAGAGACTTAGATTTGTGCAAAAATGGGGGAAAAACACCATGACTGCAAAAATGGGGGCAAAGAGGAGAAGAAGACAATGACGCCATGGCTGCAAAAATGGGGGCATAAAAGAGAAGAAGACGACGATGCCATGGGCCATGGCTGCAAAAATGGGGCAAAGAGGAGAAGAAGAAGAAGACGACGCCATGGCTGCAAAAATAGGGCCAAAGAGGAGAAGAAGTCGATGCCATGGCTAAAAAAATGGGAGCAAAGAGAAGAGAAGATGATGATGTCATGGCTGAAAAATGAACTGAATTGATTGATCTGGATTTTGCCCCGCTATTGTCTCCTTAAGTATTTATTTTTCGCCCATAGTTGATTGTCAGTGATGGATATCTATAGGCATTTTGGCAGTGAGGAGAGAAGAGTGAGATGGTGGAGATCTAGTAGTGGAAAAGGGTTGTTTGTTGTCTGTCTCTTGTCAGAGATGAAGGGAGAAGGAGAGAAGGTTATCGCGGGTGAGGAGGAGAGAAGAGGTAAGAGGGTCATAGGGTTTTCCGGCCACTGGTGGTTGCTGTTGCGTTTCCAACGAAATTTCGCTGGTAGTGACGGTGGAGGCGCAGAAGTTCAAGAAAGGAGAAAGGGTCAAAAATGAAAGAAATTGGACTAAATTGGGTATTATTTAGGATGGGTCAAGTTTGGATCGAATTTAGGTTGATATAAAGAAATCGGGTTAATTTTAAAGGGTTTGGATTTTCCATCCAATTGAGGGGTAAATGTGGTGAGTTTATTAATGGCAAGAGTATAAATAAACTAATTTTAACCGCAGGGATTAAGCGAAACAATAGTCGATACTTGAGGGGTATTTTTAACCCTTTTCCCTAATATATAATTTAGCTGGGGTGTTTCCCTAACCGACAACCATCATTATAAGTATCATGATGATATACTGTCTTGCCCGCGTTGTCAAAGCTATCAAGTACCTTGCCAAGGTAAGGACGAAGTTGAACTTATAGATCCATCTACTAGGTCATATCAGTGGCATATGAGGAGTTGTACCATCTGGTACAATCTTATCCAACGATGGCTATGATGAGGTTGGAGTTAACCCACATCGATGATGAATATTACTCCCAAAATATGCACTGTTCTTAATAACCATATAAAAAAAAAGTCCCCTCACCCATCTCTTAAGGGAGAACTGAAAATCCAGTACTTGGAGCTTTTCTCTAAATTGGCTCTTGTTTCTCAAAACTGGTAATATTTTCTTTTTAAAAAGAAAGTAGTCATGCTCTTTGCTGATAAAATAATGTATTTGAAACTGTCAAGTTCTCTTAAACTCTGAAAAAATTAATGTATAATAAATAGTAATGCAAAATAAGTGAATTGACTAAACTACTTTTTCAACACTGATCATATTCTATGCTCAAAAGATAATATAGTAAATAGGCTACTTGTACAACTCATGTTGAGATACTTCCTTATATCAATTCGTACTTTGACCTGAATAACTTTCATGAATTCTATTGGGTCATGAATATATGAACATAATGTATTGCACTCATAACGTAACTAGACAATAGAGTAATATATTGCAACAATTCACTTAAAAAAGGACAACATATGTATATAACTCAAAGGAATTTACTCAAATTAAGAGAAGAAGACTTGAATACAACTCATACTTTATTTTGATGAAAACTAATATTCTTTAGGTACTAAATCAAACTTGAAACGACTTTTGGAACCTTACATTTCTGGAAGATTGATATTACAATCGAAATTGGAAGAACAAAAGCTTTCTTTGATGAAATCTTTGATCTTGAAACTTTGATGCTTGTTCTTGAGAGAACAAATTCTCTTATGTAGTTCTTCTAGAGTGAAAGAATTTGAAATAATATTAGTTGAAGGACTTCTCTTTGATTCTTTAATTCTTGACTCAAAAGTTTTAGAGTTCTTGATGAAGAACCCTAATTCAAGAAGAAGAGAAGGAGGAGGAGAAGGAGGAGGAGGAGGAGGAGGAGGAGGAGGAAATCCTTTCTTAAATTCGTGTTCTCGAAACCCTATATTATGATTTAAGATTTCTGTTAGAGATTCATGAATAAATAAAGAAATTTGGGTTAGGAAATCTGAAATTCATGGAGAATAACTTACCTTGATGACGAATCTTGAAAGATAACCATAACTTGATGAGTTTCTTGAGAGCATTCAAGTTTAGAAGTGAAGGAGAGAGTTTTAATTATGAAAAACTGAGCTTCGATACGTTTTGGGATATTAAAATAACTCCCAAAATAATAAAGGATTAAAATACCCTCAAAAAAATAAAGAAACAATGTTTAATTTAGGTGGAAGAGTCCGTATTCACTCAGCCCCGCAGAGCTATTACAAACTTCGCCTAGCTCTGTGCATCTCTAGTAAAATGATCATAACGTTTTACTTCAAATTCGGATTGATGCAATAGTGGTGGCGTTGAAAAAAGGATTTAGAGACCTTTAATTTGATAGATTATGCGCCACCTAACATTTTATATATATTCTAGGAGATATGGTCATTTGAAATTGACCCTTCTATGAGCTCCTGTGAAAACTAATTAGTTGATACAAATTCTTTGGACTTGGCTTGATGTAAAAGATCTCTTATGACCATAAATAGTATATAATACGCTTTAAATACTTAGAAATTGATCCGAAAATATATGTATAAAATTTCAAGTCATTGGATCACCTAATTTCTTTAACATCTCATATCAAAACCCAATCGGGAAGGAGACTTCTAACTTAACTTTGTATTAGAGGGTTCTTATACCCTTTATTCATCTCCAAATCTATTTTCAATCTAAAGAATTGATTTTAAAATCAGTGTTCACTTAAGAATCACTTGATAAAATCTTATACTCATATGACGAATGACTCAATCTTAACTTTAAAAACTGAGGTGTTACATAACTATTATCTTTAATAAATAAATACTTCATGAAAATGTGTCACACCCTAACCTAGGGTCGTGACCAGTGCCTGATAGGGGCACTTAGACATATACAAATCCAAATTTCCCAATTTATCCGATCTGGAAACCTGCCGAAATTTCGGCAGAGTTTCCTCTGTTTTATTAACTAACCTCACCTACAAATAAAACTCAGCAACGTTCCAGACAATAATAAAAATACATATATCTTTATACATATACATAAATGCGGGCCGACAAGGTCTCCGTTGTGGTCCTGTCGCCTAATAATCATGTCATCCATACATAATGTGGTCTCGTCACCTGTTCAAGTACCAAAAACATACAACAAACCATGTACTCAAGTGTCTCTCATGTACCCATTACCCACTAGTATCCACAGAC
>JAABOM020000110.1:6467768-6492033 GCA_011800125.2 Solanum clarkiae | reverse complement strand
TTGTTTGAATTTGTCTGCATCTACGCTCTCTTGGAATATTGTTTTCACCCTTAATTGGAGATCAAGTTTCCTTGTTAAAATGTTTGTTGAAAGTCGGTATAGTCTCGATATGTTGGTAGAGTCTCTTACTAATTTTTAATTTTATTTCTTTGCATGAACAATGCTCCGTGCTATTTTGGACTCTCCATTCTGCATTCATTGGGCCATGGAGGCCCAAACTTTCCCTCATCGAGTCTTAGTTACAGTCAACGGAAGCCACCAAACAGACCATGGGAAGTTGAAATATAGACACAGTATCCGTGTGTACACACTAATATACAACAAATATACACCATGTGTACATTACAGGAAATGCGGCCACAAGCCCATTAGCAGAAGCCGGGCAAAATATTTCAATGGGCCTGGCAGGCCCAAAGATTTTGTTTGACAAGTAGAAGATTGGGCCTGCCTAACCGAATTTTATTTTAATTCTTTCTTCTTATTTTGTATTTATACATTATTTGATATACTTGTTATCATGTGTGCTAACGCTAACATTTTGTTTTTGGTTTCAATCTAATTAAATTGCCCGGCAAGTCAAAATCAGTTATGTTATTTTTATTTAATCTCATCTCGGAATGAATTTTGCAATAAAATAAATAAATAGAAGGAAAACATAAAAATATGATTTTATCATTATAGTTCAATTTTTTAAACTTAGTTAAATCTTTCAAAATCAGTCAACCTTTTTCAAGTCAAAAGTTAGTCAAATCTTTTAATCACCGGATAATCGCATTTAGCGGCCATTTCGAGTGCGTAAAACCTTTTCGAAGTGGAAATGTGAACCCGAACCTTTTTTCGAAATTTTAAAAGATTTTTCTGTTAGGTCTTTTAAAATATTTAAAGGTTTCCTAATTATCCGTAAAATTAGGTGGCGACTCTATTTTTTTTTCTTTCGAATTTCAAGAATTGGTTTCACTTAAATTAATTAAGTTGAAATTGATTTTTGATTCTCAAATTTTCTTTTCAAAATAAAAAGCCATTTTTCGGCATAACAACACTCAATTTATTTAAATGAAAATCAATTTTTGAAATTTTCGAAAGAAAAACGGACAGAGTCGCCACCTAATTTTGCGAATAATTAGGAAATCATTAAATATTTTAAAAGACCTAACAGAAAAATCTTTTAAAAATCCAGAGAAAAGGTTCGGGTTCACATTTTCACTTCGAGAAGATTTTTTGCATTCAAAATGGCCGCTAAATGTGGTTATCCGGTGATTAAGATTATCAAAGCTCTATTCTTATTTCGGTAAGATTATCACATACTCGACTCTTCAAGACGAGATCACTCTTGACACACGACAACAAACACTTGATCCTTAGCTCAAGAGAGTGCAGAAAACTTGAACAAATTAGAGACATGTCAACCAGAAGGATGCAGAGAACAAACCAAAATTTAGACTAACTAGCACATAACTCATGTTGAACCGAAAACGTGAAATCAGCACTTTATCTTACAACAATGTCATAGTATGTTCTAAGAACATCTTAGCAACTGATATAGCAGCATCACGACATTGATTCATCACAACAAAATATTTTCAGCCCAAGGAAACTTAATACCAGCATGAAAGATTTCAATATAGCTTCAGAATTTTTCTTATCTTCGAATAAAGCATATGAAACTTAAATGAGATTAAGATGGACGAGACGGGAATGTTACCCGTATTGGAGCAGCGAACGGGGATGACGAGCGTGACAAATGAAGTTTCCACATCACTGGAATAGGGGTTCAACTATGCTTTACTGATTTTGTGATCGGGAAACTCTAATGTCGTATGGAAAAACTCATCGAAGTTCAACAACTTCTTCGTGGGTTCAAAAATAGGAATTGAATGTATTTTTGGTCAAGGATGACTGTGAGATTTCTAATGTTTTTATCATTTTTTCTCTTGTTCCCCCTTTGATTCGTCCCCAATCTCAGAATCAAACTATTCTGATTTTTTCTGGTTTTGTTCTGCTTTTCTTTAGTTGTTTCTCTCTAGTTTTCATTTTTGGTTTTCTCTGGTTTTTTCCTTATTTTCTCTTTTCTATCGCTCCCCAAGTTTGCTCGGATTTTTCGGATTATCCTTACCGCCCTCTCTACTATCCCCCCCCCTTTTTCTTCTTTTTTTTTCTTTTTTTTCATTGCCAAGATACGAGTTATATAGGAGGATTAGGGTCTTCCGTTGGCAAGGAATGGGGAAAGGGGGAAGGAAATCAGGAAATGGAGAAGATTGGGAACAGGGGAGCAGGGTCTGGGAAAGGGCTTTGTGGGGAAGGGAATGACGTCGGGAAGGGGAAAAGGGTTTGGGGAGAGGGAAAAATGATTTGGGAAAAGGGGGAATGTGCCCGGGGAAGGGGAAAGGATTTTGGGAAAGGGGGAGGCGGCTAGGGTTAGAGTAAAGGGGAAATGAGAAAAATGAAGAAGAAGCGGGTGAAGAAGAAGAAGGGAGTTTTGGGAAATTGGGGGCGCGTGGCCCCACGGGCGATAATTTTTTTTAAAAAATAATGGTTTAAAATGGTTAAAAAATAAGAATAAAGCTCGATGACTAATTTGACAACGTAGAAGGTAAAAATTGGGCTCAAATGAGCTAGAGGATTCCTGCTCCCGCTGAAAGTATCAAAACTTCGGCACTTTGAACCCTTTCGGCAGGTTCAGATCCGGGTGAATGCACAAATTTTCATAATCAAGACTTACAGCGTCCGGTGCATAGTGAAATTTTTTTCATGGCTCTAGCGATCTTTTCTTCGATAGCCAACTCGGCCTTCTCTTCTTGTTTCTCCTTCTCATAATGGTCGACATCGGTATATGTGGTATGAAGATTTTGTTCTGGGAAAATGGGAATATGAAAAGCGGTCTTAGGAGGTGGAATTTGTGCCAAGGATAGGTTGTATGGATTTGGAAGTTAGCTTTCAGGGTGGATTATTTGGGGGTGGGTATTATGGGCCATTTGAGAGAAATTTTCTACTTGAGTGGTATTTGAATTCTGTGGAAGAGGTGGTACTTGAGGAAAAAAGTTAGAAGGTCCTGATTCGTTAATGTTGGGGGAAGTTTGTACGGGAGTGATTGGTGGGTTTGTTGATATGGGGACGGGTTGATGAGGAGAGAAAAAGTGAAGAGAGGGTCTTCCGTCGTTTGGAACGGGAACATTAGCAACATTAGCTAATTTTGTCATTTCCACTTTCATGTCTGCTATCTGCTGCATTAGTTGTGTGATCATTTGATTCTGCTGCGTGATCACAAGATCTGTCACGGTGATTTCCGTTAAGCTTACATTGTCGTTATGGTCTGCCATTTTTCCTTCTGCTGGTCTCGACTAAGAAGAGATCTTTGTGGGCACTGGGACTACTAAAATAAGGATGATCATCTGGCTTTTATCAACACAGATCTGTTCTATATTACCTGTAAGAAGAATTACTCAAAAGCAAACAAGTTAGTTTCTTCAAATTAGTAGGTAATAGCAGGTAACACACATATCAATAAGCACACAATTGTTGCTTTATTAGAGAGTAAACTAGCCCATATATAGGCAGGACTTTGCCTATGAGATTTTAAAAATGGTGGGTCACGGAGTTTGATCTGCCAAAGTCAATTCTTATTGTATTTGATAATGTAGATTGAAAAGTATGCTTCTGCAGAGATGGGGAAATATGGGCTCCTGGAGAGATAGGAAAAATACGCTTTGGAGGAAGATACACTTATGGAAAGATGGAGGGGAAAATACACTTTTGAAAAGCTGGAGGAAATGCTTCTGAAGAGCTGAGGAAATATACTTCTGGAAAACTGGAGAGAAAAAACGCTTTGAAAAGCTATAGGGGAAATATACTTTTGAAAAGCTGGAGGGTCGGGCCTAAGAGGCTGCCTACGTATCTCACGAAGGAGAAATCAGACCTTACGTAGTTCGAAATTTGAATATTTTCCAATTTGAAATGAAAGATTCATTTTTTAGAAGTAGTTTCGATTTTGAGAATTTTGAGAGTGATGTTCAATTTTGTTGAGAAACTTGAGACTCAAAAAATATTTGGATGAACTTTGATAGTGATTTGATTTTATATGCTAGAAACTTTCAAAAAAGGAGTGGGCTAGAAGACTTCAAGCAAAACAACATATTCACATAAACAATTATAAAACATTCCACATAAACAGATATTGCGTGCCCTAAACAGATATGTGACCCATTTTGTACCAAGGGTGGGCCTAACGATTTGAAGGATATATATGTAATTAAACGTTCCATTGCCCCAAAAAATATTTATACAAGCCTTATAAATAAACTTAATGGGGATACATAATATAGGAAAGGGAATACAAAAATAATCAAACCCACACAGGGTACTAATTCTAAACTAAACCATCCTGGAAGATTTCTTCTTTTTGGACTTCCTGGCATCTCTGAGTGTCTTTGTCCTACAAACAAATTTGTTATTAAAATGAATCCCAACCCCAGGGATGAAGGTTCGTCAAACAACATATACATCTTTCAAATATAAACACATAAGTATGATCGTTCATTCGGGCCGGAGGCCAGTTTGGACTCAAGGTGGTCTTTCTAATGGGCCCAACATGCCTAACGTGTTGTGTCGTTCTAGGCCAATGCTTAAATCGTAGGGATTTGGCTTCGCTCTATCCTAGTTATCTAAGAGTGGGCTTTAAATTGACTGGGTACCCAGGCGGACAACTTGAGCTGGAAGTTCATGACAACCATTGCACGAATGCTGTTAATTGTCACTTATTCCGAAAGGGTTACATATTTGAAAATTCGACTGCGGGATCGCATACCATTTTTTCAAATATACAAGATACAATAGGAAATGCCATGAAGATGCAAATGATAATTTTAATATCAAATTTAAACAAATAAAGCAGACAAAGAAATATAACAAATCAAATAGTTAGTCAAAAATAATCTAAAGGTTAGAACCTAATTAAATCGCAGTGGAGTCGCCACTTTTGTTATAAGGAAAAATGACTTTTTGAAAAAGAAAATCAAAAATCAGTTTAACACTCAATTTATTTAAATGAAAACTAATTTTTGAAAGAAAAACAGACAGAGTCGCCACCTAATTTTGCAGATAATTAGGAAACCATTAAATATTTTAAAAGACCTAACAGAAAATTTTTTTAAAAATTCAAAGAAAAGGTTTGTGTTCACATTTCTACTTCGAGAAGGTTTTACGCATTCGAAATGGCCGCTAAATGCGGTTATCTGGCTATTAAGTGATTTGACTAACTTTTGACTTGACAAAAGTAATTTTTTTTTGAAAGATTTGACTCAACTTAAAAAAGATTTAACTAGATTTAACTAAACTAAAAACATTTGACCAAACTTGGAAAACTGACTGCGTTTGAAAATCAAACTAAAATATAAAATCACATTTTTATTTTTATTTTATCATTTTTTATATTTCTATTTTTTTAATATAAAACTAAACAAAAATACCTTGACACACTGGGGAATTAAGTTAGATTGAAACCAATAGAATAAAACGTTAGCATTCAAATCAATACAAATATGTATAAATGAAATAATATAAGAGAAGAGAATTGAACTTGTTATTTTGGGCCTTTTCCTTCTTTTGTATACACTGTTGTATATCAGTGTATAAAAATATCATTTTTGCTTCCCGGAATATGTATAACAGCTTCTTTTGATTTAAACGGGGCTGACTCATTGATGAATGTTGGGCCTCCATGGCCTCATGCAAAATGGGGAATCCAAAATAGGCTCGGAGCATGGTTCATGCAAAGAAATAAAAGTGAAGAATTAATGAGAAACTCAAATTTTACCCAAAGATCTATTTACTTTCCTTCTAATGAGAAACAGCCTCTCTACCTCTATGAGGTAGTGGTAAGGTCTACGTACAATCTACCCTCCCCATACCCCACTTGTGGGATTTCACTGGGTATGTTGTTGTTGTAGAGAAAGAGGCGGGGAATCCACAGAAAACATAAAATATTAACATTATATAATGAACTGGAACCATTAACAAAAGCAGAGAACTAGTGCGAATTTCACAAAGTGAAGACAAGAAAGATCCTACGGGAACACATGAAGGCTTCAGCAAAATGTTTCAGCAATTAACACATCAACACATGAAAGTTTAAAGATGTGAGGCTTCAGCAGTTAACACATTAACATATTTAATGTGTTTCATAGGAATCAAGGGAAACCATTATACACAAAACAGACTGCTAAGGAATTGCAGAAAAATAGACTTGCATAAGTATGAATATTGAACACTTTTTTATGTAATAAATCAAATTCTTAATCAAAGCTCTATTCTTATTTCGGTAAGATTATCACATACTCGACTCTTCAAGACGAGATCACTCTTGACACATGATAACAAACACTTGATCTTCAGCTCAAGAGAGTGCAGAAAACTTGAACAAATTAGAGACATATCAACCAGAAGGATGCAGACATCAAACTAAAATTTAGACTAACTAGCACATAACTCATGTTGAACCGAAAACGTGAAATCAACACTTTAGCTTACAACAACGTCACAGTCTGTTCTAAGAACATCTTAACAACTGATATAGCAGCATCACGACATTGATTCATCACAACAAAACATTTTCAGCCCAAGGAAACTTAATATCAGCATGAAAGATTTCAATATAGCTTCAGAATTTTTCTTATCTTCGAACAAAGCATATGAAACTTAAACGAGATTAAGATGGACGAGACGGGAGTGTTACCTGTATTGGAGCAGCGAATGGGGACGACGAGCGTGACAAATGAAGTTTCCACATCACTGGAATAGGGGTTCGACTATGCTTTACTGATTTTGCGATCGGGAAACTCTAATTTCGACTGGAAAAACTCGTCGAAGTTCAACGACTTCTTCCTGGGTTCAAAAATAAGAATCGAATGTATTTTTGGTCAAGGATGACTGTGAGATTTCTAATGTTTTTATCATTTTTTCTCCTGTTCCCCCTTTGAATCGTCCCCAATCTCAGAATCAAACTATTCTGATTTTTTCTGGTTTTGTTCTGCTTTTCTTTAGTTGTTTCTCTCTGGTTTTCATTTTTGATTTTCTCTGGTTTTTGATCTGACTTTCTCTGGTTTTTTTCTTATTTTCTCTTTTTTATCGCTCCCCAAGTTTGCTCGGATTTTTCGGATTATCCTCGCCGCCCTCTCTACTGTCCCCCCCCCCCTTTTTCTTCTTTTTTTTTCTTTTTTTTTTCTTTGCCAAGAATACGAGTTATATAGGAGGATTAGGGTCTTCCGTTGGCAAGGAATGGGGAAAAGGGGAAGGGGATCGGGAAATGGAGAAGATTGGGAACAGGGGAGCGGGGTCTGGGAAAGGGCTTTGTGGGGAAGGGAATGGCGTCGGGAAGGGGAAAAGGGTTTGGAGAGAGGAAAAAATGATTTGGGAAAAGGGGAAATGTGCCGGGGGAAGGGGAAAGGATTTTGGGAAAGGGGGAGGCGGCTAGGGTTAGAGTAAAGGGGAAATGAGAAAAATGAAGAAGAAGCGGGTGAAGAAGAAGAAGGTGGTTTTGGGAAATTGGGGGCGCGTGGTCCCCACGCGCGATAATTTTTTTTTTTTGAAAATAATGGTTTAAAATGGTTAAAAAAAATAAGAATAAATCTCGATAACTAATTTGACACCGTGGAGGGTAAAAATTGGGTGTCAATACTAACTCATCCCATAAATATTTAGAACATTCATTATCATAATAAGGATAACTCCTATATCTTGTCTAAGCCTCTACTATCGGCTAGCATCATAATCTTGGCTAAGCCTTTACTATCGCTAGCACCATCATCATATCCCTTTACTATGGGTCATTATTTCATTTCCTTCTACTAATGGATCATCATTTTATATCCCTCTACTAACGGGTCATCATTTCATAAGTCAATAATAAACATAGAATGTCTCATAAGCCTTCATTTCCCATTATTTAGACATCATACCTCAAGACATATAGTGAATATCATCAATTTAAATCATTCTTAACAACCCATCACAATCGTATATATCATCTTTCAAAAACATGGACATGGAAACATGAAATTCATCTTATACAATCCTCAACTTCATAGTATCTCATGGTATCACAACATTTATAGCTTTGAATATCAAACACTAGTTCATCAAACCATCACATCATAATATCAAATAAAAGGTTTCATATCATTCATAACATTTATAACATTCTCATGAACTCATAGCATGTTTAATTTCCTTTCCTCATTAACAACATTCATAAATCACATGTTCTACCATAAAGTCTTCATCACATAAGACATTTGCCACATAACTTAGTCAAAATATGGTAGATATATGTATTTAAGCTTTAAATCATGCAATCAAAGTATAAAACATGAGATGAGTAAAAATAAAGTCATTTAAGAATCATTCAAAACAACCTACCAATATATTTGCAAAACCCTAATTTGAGTGTCATGAAAATCGTTCGAAATTTTATAATATTTTCAAATCTTTCAAAATGTCATACCTTACAAGGCCTAAATGTAATAAGCATATCATAATCTCAATCATTAGTAGGAGCCTATGCATCCATAAATCAATAACCAATAATTTCTAACATATTTAATGCAATGGAGTGATAATAGAAGATGCCCATAAAGAATTAGTCATTAAAATCAAAAAATTTGATAAAAATAGTTTTAGCGCTCCATGGGTGGAAGAACCCATGGATGAAAGACCCGCATACCTTAGACTCTAGAAATAGGTGGAAGAAACTTGATGAGACTTTGAAGACTTCACTTGGGTTCTTAAAATGCAAAGTTGATTCTTGAGATTCTTGAATTTTAATGGGGTATTGGTTGATGTTGTTGAGAGGGTTTTTGTGAGTTTTGGAGTTGAAAAACGGCTAAGGATGAGGGTTTTACGTATATATAGACATTGGATAATTACCCAATTATCCTTGAGTGAAAAAGAGAATTTTTTACCTAAGGTGTGTCTAGTCCGCGTCGCGGCCTTGATACGGACAAACCACTAAGTAGCGAAATTTCACCGAAAAATATTTTTTTGGCACTGGAAAAATATACCTTGTAGGTGACCATTTTCCCACATAATTTTGCCCTCTGAACAAGAATATGAAGTCGAATTTGTGAAATTCTTCACAAATTTTGAGATATTTACCAAAAAAGAATCATAAGGTCTTTCCGAGCTACGTTAAGAGGTGTTTCACATTGTCATGAGAATATACTTAAAGAAGTGAAAAGCAAGTTCTACTGAAGCTTGTGATCCAACTTAAAAGGTATTGACAAAGAGACAAATAATATATGTGGATCCTCACCAAGTTGAGTTGCAAATACTCCTCTCTCGAGTTTAGTTCCTGGATATGAAATCGTGGTTCAATCACAGTTATAAATCAATTTGTCCCAATCAAGGATATACATTGTCCTCTTCTCATTCAGACTTGGTAGAGTTACCTAAGTACACGGTCCTCTGCGTGATTGGGAATTCAAATTGGACAAATATAAAAGTGAATAAAAAGAGAAATAAAAAATAAGAACCAATTGATGTAGGCATATTACCAGACACCATTCAAGCATCTGTATATAAATATTCTTATTTACATATGCATATGAAATTTTTAAAAAGAAATTATCCGAAAATAACAGAGAAGCTACCACATAGCCATAAAAGTTTCATTAGTAGTAATCGAGGCATTTAAAAAAAAAGTACATATCGCAAGAGTAAATAAAACACAACAACAACTAAGGTAGTTGTTCCATTTAAGGGAACAAAATGAGTGAAGTGGATGAGTATCTCATAGAGAAGTAAAAAAACGGACCTCATTTGACCACTTTGATCCAAATTTATACAATTATAAGACCATCAAATGAAATTAGATCGATGAACTCTTGAACCTTGAACAACAATTGTAAAATCTAACCATAATCTTGAGTGATCGACTGTGAAAGCTGGCTGAAGACCTCAGATCTATTGGTTTGTGTGATGGTTGTTGGAGACCTTTGGACGAGAGCTTCTTGTGTTTTGGTGGATTAATCAGTGGAAAAATGACATTGATAGTGTTGCTGAATAAAGTTAAGTTATACACGTGTTTGCAATACATAGCAAATGAAACACGTGTTAGCAATTGAAGGACAAATCATAAATTTTTTAATTCACCAAAACTTTTTTACAATTCATTTGGATGAAGAGTTAGATGAATCTATTGGTGGAAAATCAATAATATTTTTGATCGAAGCATTCAAGTGCCTATTAAGAAAAATAATCATTTAGTGACCCTCTAAAAAGGAAATCCCGATAACTTTTCCAACTGTTGATTTGCTTGACAACATATAAAGCTAGAAGCAATGTTTGTGTATCTGATTAAAACATTCCTATTGTTCATACATGTACAACAACATTCGTTTCATGGTACTACAATATTGGAGTTGAAGGTAACTTTCATGGGGCTCTATCTAAATCAAGCAAAAAAAAAAATCTTTTTCTTAAATAAGTTGAACGCACATAATATATTCATTTCACCCTAAAGTTATGCTATCGATAAGCGTAAACAACAACATGCAAAGTGAAAAAAATGATATTTAGTGAGGACTACATATTATTGTCTAAGCAAAATAAAGTTCTCTTCCAAATGCAACTGATTGAAAGGAATTAATGTTGAAAAGAGAAGTGTGAACATTAAAAAAAAACTTACCAGTATGAATATTTCGATTTCATGTTCTGATAATATAATTGGTTTGTCTTTTTCAGTACCCTCAAGTCAATCAAAACATCCAAGAAATCTTTTTCCTTTTTTGTTCCTTTCTTTTATTTCTTGTCACGTTCCTTGGGAAACATAGACGCGACCTCAATGGTCTCTTCCATGTCTCGCATCATCTTTTTTCTCAAATTTTGTAAATTAAACTTTCTAGAAAATGAAAATATATCAGAAACATTAGGAATACCTATCCACTCCATAATTCCCTTCATGGCATTGAAGAATTCTGAGACCTCCTCGGATTATGGATCAATCAAGTCTTTCGACAGTATCAAATTTCCTAGCATATTAAACAATACTAGGAACAGAAAATGCATTACCTCAATCCCACTTTCTTTTTCAGTAGAATTGACTGATTTCTATCCATTTTAATATATTATCCACACATTTTTGCCTTACTGGTATTGTTTCACTCATTTTGTTTGTGTACAAACATTTGCACAATACATATTCGCCTTTGAAATTGCCAAAAGGCGTCGTATTTAGCTAAAGTTAGAGACCCTTGATAGTAATTATGTGCTGAATTTGCATTAAGCAATTGTCGATCCCAACTTTTTACCCCAAAAGAGGGCCATATTTCTATTTTAGAACTAACATATTTTACTGTGGCTCTGTTCTTAGTTCAAACATATTACCAAAAATTGGTAATCCAAGTGATCATGGAGGGGATTTGCAAGAGCATTTAGTAGCTTTTTCTGAGGAAAAACATAATAGGAAGAAATCTGATAAAAAGATGATTGAAGAAAAAAAATAGATAGCTCCATTCCCGTTACCTCATAGTCATTTAACGTTGGCATCATTTATTCAGCATATATCTGAATTAATTTTTATGAACCCTTTGAAGCTAGTGAGGAACGGCGAGAGCTGCTATAATAAACTGAAATAGTGAAGCAGTAATGAATCAATTAGCTATCGAATAACTAAGTAAATTAACTAAAGTACTAAGACATGACATAGTTAGAGGTGAAACTGTTAAAGCATTTTTCCTAGCGAAAAACAACTTCTACAAATAAAGAGCTCAGGTAACCAACAACATCATGTGGAACTGCTCAGATAGTCTGCTAACACAAAGAATTATAGTTCATATGCTATTTCAATCGTGCTATTACAACTGCAATTGCTTCTATAAAAAGTAATTGACTAAAGGTGAACCTATGGAGCATAAAGCGGAATGTGAAATTTTGCATTTTATAAGCTAACATAAAGGAATTTATAGATGTACATACATTCGTTGGTGCAGTTTCTCCAATGGTGATGCCTTCTCTTGGCGCCATATAAAATCAATGCACAAAATTGAGCTCGAAACAAACTGAAAGAACAATAAAGCCAACAACCTCTCTTCAAATTCTAATAACTTTGAAGTCAAATAGTTAATTTTTAAATAAAAACCTATATTTGGAGTTGCCCAAAGAAAGTGAAAAAAAAAAAATTTAGAGGAATCACCAGCAAAGGGAATCAACAATATTTAGAATCATTGTTTTGTTCAGGATATGTTGTCAAATAATTTAGTTGTTCCACACATATCATCTAACACCTTGGTTCATCAATCTTCAGCAAAAATTATTAGACCAGAATCAGAAGAATCAATACATGCATATAGAACTATGCATATAATCAAATGCAAGAAGGGAAACAAAGAGAAAGAAACAGGAAAACAAAGAAGGAAGCAGAAAGAGAAGAAGGAGCGCTATTTTTCGATTTTCTTGTTTGCTAATTGTCAGCGGAAGTAAGTTTTTCATTTGCAAAACCTTGCAATAGCAACAGTAAGAGAGAAAGGACATGCTTGAGTTGTTGTTGTGATTAAACCACGCGGAAAATGAAAAGGTAAACAGCTGGAACATGTAATGGTGGAGTTGACCAAGTGCTTAAACCATTAGAAATGATATTAAAAATAAAATTCAAAATGAAGCAGTGAAATGTGGGGAAAAAAGAAAGGAATTTGAGAAGAGATACACGTGGTTTGCCCAAGAAATAAAGAGCAATACACGTGTTAAATAGCCAATCAGATGAGTCCAAGTATAAAGTATTATTCTCATTTATTTTGGTACAATATGTGTCTGCAACATTGGTACTACTTTTGTTCGCTTACATATATTGGTAATATGTTATAAATTATCATACAATAGTATAATTTCATATAATCGTACAACAAGTCACACACATCCAACGAGCTCAAAGCTCCAGTGAAACTCCACAAACTTTACTGTAATTATTTTTCAAACATTGGTTGATTTTTGATTCATTGTTTTAAGGGCGACTCAATAAAATATGTGAGTTAGAGTCAAAATTTAAAAAAGAGTATTATATTTATTTAATTTATTAATATATTTTATCCATTAATATTTTTTTTCAATTGAAGTATAACATTCCTTATAATATTTTGTAAGACAAAAATAAATATATATAAATTATTGTACATCATGTAGCAACATAAATGTTTAAATCTTTTTTATTGATTATTATTTCGAAAACCTTTTCAATAGAGTCAATTGTTATAAAAACTACCAAAACTTCTCTAGAAGTATTTAAAAATATAATATTCCACTTGATTGAATATGTCAATTAGAGTATTATTTTTTTATTTATATTATATTTCATAATACTTTTAATTGTAAAAATCAATATTATAGTGATTGTAATATTTAGAAGACATTCAAAGTTAAGATAACAACTTTTAAAATTTAATTATATAATAATATAGTTAAATTGAACTTGAAATATTTTATAAAATATATCAAAGAATTGAAAAGACAATCTAACAAAGTCAATATTTAAATATAGTTAATTAAAATTAAAATGAATTAGAAAAAAAAGAAATAGAAAGTATCTATAAAAGATAACCAATAAACTATTACTCCCTCTATCTAGAGGTAACATCCGGTTCTTTGGGTTTAGCAAATTTTGGTTCGATTCTTTGGTTTTGAAAATGTGCGCACCATATATATTGAACCGACTAATCTGGTTTAGTTCAATTTTTCAAGTTCGCTTAAGTTTTCTTCGGTGTTTTTAAAATGATTTTTCAGTGTGAATTAATAAAAAATAAAATAAGAAAAAAATTAAAGTATAAGACACTTAAAAACTTAAAATCATGTTAAGTGATGATGCGCCCCGATGGAACACTTATTGTGGTTAAAAAATAATATTTTGAACTTGCGCCTCCAAACTATTGCTTGAGAAAAATAATCACGAAGACAAATTCCTTTACATGAAATAAATCGGAAAAATATGTTTGAATTTCTCTTGGAAAATAATATTTCAAGTTAACTATATAAATTATAAATTTGTTGCTACTTTGACTTGTTTCATGAATGATTTAATATATATATATATCAGTTTTTTAAAAATAAAAATTTGGTTCTTCGATGTACTGAAGTTTCGAGACTCCTATACAGAACACTGAATCGAAGAGTCAATTTTTTCAAAAAGAAAAAAACACTGATATCGAATCCAAAAATCGAATAACCAAAGTAGTTTGGTTTGATTCGACTTTTCGATATTTATTTTCACCCCTACCTCTGTCCTAGTTTAGTTATCATGATTTTTATTTTTAGAATCAATTTATTTAAATATTAACTAATATTTAAAAATATAAATCATTGACTTTCGAAAAGTAATATGAGTACTAAAATAGGTCAGGTGAGTTTTTGTTTTTTTAATTAATATAACAGAAATACATATTTTTTTTATATTCTAGGGTAGGGTATCTGTGCTATCGGTCTTGCAATTTCCATTTTACGTCAGATTTGGCCGTCTCTTTTTATGTATGTATCTCCATCTTCACTCTTGTGAGCAGTGCTTTTGGTTCTTTGTTTAGTCCAACTTATTACTTTGTTGCGTCTTCGGATGTGTGTATATATATATGTATGTTTTTGTATCTGAGCTTCGAATTTTGGGGGTTGATTCTTTTGGAGGATTTGTAATTTTGAAGCCCTTATTTTTTGGGGCCTAATGCCAGTGCTTCAGTGGCTTTAGTGTTGAGCCGTCCCTGCTTTGTTCTATTTAAGCTAGCTTTGCTATGCATTTTAGATATGCAAATACATGTATAGTGGTTCTATTTCTTATTTTTGGTTTTCTGTTTCTATGATGATGGTAGATTCGTGTTTGTTTTATTCATAAGTTGATCATGGTCACAATTTTATCACTCTTAGATTTCATGCATTTTTCTAAGATATTTCCAGTATGTTGTTTTGATCACTGTTTGTTGATTGTTGCATGTCATTTTATTTTATATTTGTTAGTTTCATAAGATTTTGGTGTTTGAAAATATTGCCAATGAAAAAATCTCTGCTGAGGGAAATTTAGTTTAAGTTCACATACATTTTATGTTAAAAATGGCCAATAAAAAAATCTCTCCATTGGTTTTTGAAACCTCCCCATTTTAAAAGACGAAAAATTTAGTTTAAGTTTATGTATATTTTATAGTAAAATTGGCCAATGAAGAAATTACAGTTGATGTTGTACCTTATTTGAAAAAATAGGGATGCCAACAGAATGACGACTCCTTTTTGTTGGACCAAAATTACATTGCAGGTGCTACATTGCTGCTGTGGCAACTGTTTTAAAGAAATAATTCTTTGACAATGTGGGATGGGATGACAATTTATATGGACTGAAACAGAGTGGAATAGATATGGGGGTTTCATCCTGACTAGTATGGGATTGATGAGCAGTTGATTGAAGACTTTCACCATGTTAAGACACTGATATTTTGAAATAGGACTGATAAAATGTTTACTTTGGAAATACATATTTGTTGATTTTTTTCAAAAAATTTCTTATTGGGTTTGAACAACGTGTGCAGATGATTTAGGCGGCCTAAATATGGGATCTGTGAACTTCATTTGGAATTTAACTAAGAATTATTTTACCTTTGGGCTCATAGGCCTTACTGTCTCCGATCGTTATGCTAGTATTGTTCCTGTTGGTGGCATTTCAATGTCTCCGACATTTAATCCACATGATGACAGTTCCATGAGATCCTTGACTCGTAACGACTCTTTTTCCTCTCCTTTAAGTTCTTAAAGTTTCCTGCTATGGACATGGATGAAACTATCAGCTAGTCATTATGGTGCAGGTGACTTTGTTATAGTGGAGAAGCTTTGCCTAGAAAAATACAAGTTCTCCCTTGGTGATGTGGTTGTCTTCAGGTAACTCTTGACAAGATGCTCCAAGCGTATTTTTCTGCTGACGGAAGTAACCAGGCTACATCTTATTTATAGATTTTGTTGATTCACTCTATGTTGGTAGGATCTCCAAAAAGGTTGATGAATGTGTGTTGTATTCTCCAAAACTAGTGCACTTTTTGGAGGATCCAGCACAGGTGTTGTAACTATTTTGGAGAGTCCACGCAACATATCATTCACTAACCTAATCAGATTATGACTTAAGTTTTTTGTCTGGATGTTATCATAGTGTGTTATTCAAGTTTGATTATTAGACTTTTGGACTTAACAAATATATTTGTACTGTTTGCAATGAGAAATGGACTCGTTGTGTACTTCTCATTTGAAGGTTTGATATTGTATCTGACCGTGGAATAAATATTCTTGGTTGGATGTTGAACATTGAAGTACTCAGCTCTTGATGTCGTATTTTCTGATTTAGATATCTTAGTTTTGATGATCAGTCCCACTGTGACAGACAATAGAGTTCATATTCTATGTTGACTCTCCTGACATAGCTCCTATGTCTCGCTCATAGATTTTCAATGACATCTCGTTCACAGATTTCCAATGACTTCTGCTATTAAAAAGGTCCGAGGAATTGAGTTTATGCTTTTGCATCCATCGCAAAAGTAATTAATGCAAGTCCGTGGTTTGAAAATTTTACTAGTGGAAAAACATACATGTATATATTAAGTTTATGGAGATCCTCTCTTGAACAGAAAATCCAAAGAAAGATCAGAATCTCTGTTGCTTCTAGTACAATATACTTGGTGGAATACTCATTCTTCATTCTTGAAAGAGTAAAGTGCATCTGAAGCCTACTTTGTAATACTTTAAGGGCCTCTAACACACATTGCTCTTCTTTTGATGTTATGTTTGGTGCCTTTTGAACAGTTAATTTAATATTAATATATAAATCAAAATGTTCTGCTTCCACTTCAGTTGATGATCACTGATAACTTCTGCTGGATACCAGACCTTGTATTACCTGGAGAACAATCTCTTTTGTCAGTGATTGGCTCTTGTTCAACATTTTGGTTCTTCCCATCCTTATAGGACCTCGTGAAGTCCATTCTAAGCAGTGACATGTGAGCTATTTGTTTCAACTAGTAGTAAATTCTTAGTACAGGTCATCAGATACTATACTTTGAAGATGTTATCTTCTGTAATTCATGTGGTATTCGATAAACTTTTCCAGCACGATTCAATGTTATAGTCCAACTGGACATGTCTTTATCTTGTCTCCGTGTTAGAGCAGATGCCAGTGTATATATATGTTAATGTGTTTTTGCTTATTGAAAATTAAATATATTCTTCTTTGACCATCTTTTGCACTAAATGTCTGATTTGTGGTTGGCCTTCATTTCAGCTCTCCAACTAATCATAAAGAGAGAAATATAAAGAGAATAACAGCCTTACCAGGTGACTTGGTCAGTTCCCCTTATTATGATGCAGTAGTGATTCCTGAAGGACATTGTTGGGTTGAAGGCGACAATCAGGCTTGGAGCTTGGATTCAAGATCCTTCGGCCCTGTACGTTACATATTACATCCCTCTGCTAATGAAGAGGAATTTAACATAGCAAGAATCCAATACACTTTGTAAAGTTAATACAAGGTTACTTTAGGAAGCTTTAGCTAATGTAGGTGACATACACAATTGATAGAATTGGCAATCATTCGACATTCTTTTATATCCTGCCTGTTACTCACTCGTGGTGAAGGGTTGAATTTAACTTTTCTAATGCCCTAGTATGAATTTTTAAACTTTTACTGTTTGTGTGAGGAGTTGGTGAATCGTTTAGTAAGTGTCTTGAGATTATATGTTCAGCGATAATACTGCTTCTTGGATGAAACGTATGATGCCTATCTTTACATATGAATCAAGTTGATCTTTTGGACTTATTTTGTCCAAAAGTTACTTGCTCATTACAGATCCTAAAGGAAAAGCTAGATTATACCTTGTCACTGTTAGATTTTATGTGGTGCTAAAGAAAGGAGAGAATGAGTGGGTTTCGAGAATGAGAATGTTAGTGTGACCTTATCTGTGTTTACAATCAGCTTTCATTTAGCTCTGTTGATTGACTTGAAAAAGCTTTCTTTTTCAGATCCCTCTTGGTTTGGTTCGCGGAAGGGTTACCCATGTTGTATGGCCTCCTCACCGGGTTGGTAAAGTTGAAAGAATGACACCAAAGAGCCTGACATCTTTCTAATTGTATTTTGAGTGTATCATAAATTTCAGTTGTTATATTTCAATTGTATTATAGATTGCATAATATTGTTCTTTGTAGCACAGAATCATTATAAAAGGCATTTTTAGATCTTTGAGAACAAGAACTATCAAAAAGTTTACTATTTGATTTATCTAGTTATACTGCTATCAATTGATGGGGAGGAATTGTAATTAATTTTTACTGAGAATGGTTTTCAGAACCATCCGAATATGGTGGAAAATCTATATGAATAAGTGTGAGTACTCCTTGGACGACCAAGGGCACTCCCATCATTTCAAGCCTGCAAATGAGGCTTAATGCGCGTCACATGCCCACCATGACCAAAGGTATGCTCGTGTTTTGCCCATGTCTGCCGGCTTCCTCTACCTTCTCCATTGCCGCGTGGTTCTGATTCACTTGAATCCATTCATGCGGCTGCCGCTTCAATCTTCCAGCTGCTCCTTCTTCTCTTGCTCCTCTGATGTTTCACAATAAAGGATTGCTTTGTCTTGAGGCTCAAGGGTTTGAGCCTGCACGCCGTTGGTATTCCGGGGAATGACTAAGGTGTGGCTTTCTTTCTTTCTCTATGTTGCATCTTCTGCAAATGTTTCTTTGCTGTGGATTCTTTTCTTTTCTTGGTTTATTGGATTTGTATTTTGCCCTCTTATAATTTTTCTTGATCGTTCTGGCTGTTGCATGTTGCTCCTTCTTCCTCTTTTTGTATTTATCTTTGTCGTTACTTTAAGAGCTTGACGATTAAAAATGATTTGCTATCTACTCTGCTGCTTGATTTTATATGTTCGAGTGATGAAGGTGCAGCTTTCTTCCTTTCTTGGTTCATTGGATTTGCTTCTTCGCTTCTGAGGCTAAAGTTTAGAAATTTTTCCCTGTTCGAATATCCCTTAATTGTCCTGCATGTTGCATGTTGCTTCTTCCTCCCCATTTTCTATCTGCCTTTGTTGTTATTCTAAGAGATTGATGATTTAAAATGATTTGCTGTCCACTTTGCTGCTTAATCTTATATTTTATATGGCCGAATGACCCTTTCTGCTTCAAATCTTTCTACGCTCTTTATCTGCTAATATGGTGTTATAGATTGGTTACTTAGTATTAGGTTGTTCCTAATTGATGAGACGTGCAAACAAGAGCAACTAGAACTCCTAAACTGATGTTTAAAGATAATTCTTCTTTTCTCTCTGGAAACTCCCAAGCTGACTTTTTGTTAACATTTAGTAAGAACTTGTACAACAACTTATCTTGGTAGTTCAGAAAGGGTTTTGGTCAGACTTTATTTATCTTCGTGGTTTATTGACTTTGGGGTCTCAAAGAAACACTTACATGTAATGTGGAGATCATTTTAATAAAAAATCTAGGGTGTCATCCTGATGAAGGAAGTGCTAATTAGTAAATGCTTTGCTTCATACATAGTTTTACTATCAGAAGTTGCTGCACATGGAATACGTGAACACATATTTTAGGTTCTTTAGGGTGGTAAGTAGTACTTAGATGCTTTGTCTACAGAATATTGAGTTTACATCATCATGTTGGGTGCAATTGAGTATTGTGTATAAATCCAGGGAAGGAAATATTTGAGTTTTATTTGAACTCTCAATTTCAAACTCTTGTGTACTCGAGCAACGTATCTATTTATACGTCATGTCAATGTCCTATACTACTGAGTTTTTCCCTTTCTCTTGGCTCTAAACATATTACCTTTACAAAAACATGTTACCTTTTGGTTCAGTATTGGACTTGATGTCAGCTAAATTGCAGGACTTCTTTATGAACTTTTCTGGAAAGCGGAAAAGGGAAGATTTTCCACCTCAGTATCATAATTGAGGATACATATCTCAACAAGATGGTGCTGCAGATACAATATATGACAACATAAAGGCAGAGCTTTTGCTTAGTTACTGAATGAGATACTTGAATATACATATTTATATCATAAATCTGTGATATTAACTCTTTTAACTTCAGCAAACAAGACTTGTGATCATATGCGAATTATAGCTGGTAAGAGCATTTGTTTTGACAGAATGGACTGGAACTTGTATGGTTAAACAATGCAACTGTACAACCGTAGATTTGTAAATATAAGCTGTGTCCCCTGATTCCACTCTATCAGGCCTATTTTCTTCACATGTGTCTAAGCTTGGTGGATAGAGTTATCTGATATCTATGTTGGTGGGAGGTAATGATAGAATTATTTGATATCTATGTTGGTGGGAGGTAGCATGTATTCAGTAAAATTGTCTAAGGTGGGTACAGATCCCAACACTTTCATATAGTGAGAGGGGGGTTGGAGTTGAAAAAGGAGATTCTCAGAATTTCATAATCACAACTAAACATTAATGAGTTCCAACTAAAATTAGTGGCACCTATATCTGTCCCTTTCTTTACTTAGCTTTTGATTTCGAAAAATTGTAGGTCTTGTGAGAGGTTTTTGCCATGTTATTTTAGGATTAACTTGTCCCATTGTAATATCATCATCATTGTATGTATTGGTGTATTTGGAGGGTTATTACGTAGGACAGTACCCAATCTATCACATAATATCCATCAGTTTCTTGATTTGGTGTTCCTCGTTTCTTTTCTCTTCCCATTTTATGAACAAAACTGCATAGAGAAAAGGATATTGAGCCCCCGACAAATTGACGTCATCTCACTTCACCTCTGAGTCGACGTTTTGCACTAAAATATTGTCTGTGAGATATATTAGCAGCATTGCAAATCATTATCTGTTTGGTTCGAGTATCAAACAAAGATGCAGAACATGGTGTAGGAGTTTCTTTGTCCAAAGTGGTGTTAATTTCTTAACATCTGTTAGATGTTTTGCTAAATACAAGTGTTGAGGTGGCTTTTAGTCTAGATAAATGTAGTTAAGCAATCACGTTTGGTTGAGCCCTGAGAAATTGACATCATCTCAGTTCGCCTCTAAGTCCACTTGGTGCATGCTGTGGAAAGTTTTGAGGGTAATTACGCTTATCAATCCTCAAGATTGAGTAGGTAAACAAATTTGCTCTTTTTTTTTTGTTTGAAAGAATTGATGCAAAAATAAAACTTGAGCGTCATCTACTTCAATTTTCAACGATAAAATAAATAATTTAGTATTTTATTTTGAGTTTATCAAGAGTTGAATTTTATGATCCAGATCTGAAAAGAATCTCTTTTTGCTCTCGTTATTGTGGGTTCTTTTTTTAGAGGAAAATTGAAGTGTGACTGTTTGTTTAATATTTGGGTGGCTTGAAGATTGGATATTTATTAGGAATTTGAAGTTTTCGGATGTTATTTGGAGGAGCTCATTTTCTGAGAGAGTTTTGGGCATTGTTCTTGTGCTGGTTTAACACTAAGAATTGAAGTGATTTTGTTGGACCCCCGATCTTGGTATATTGTATTTTGAACTTGTAATAGTTATCATTTCTAAAGGTGAATGAACACGTGCCTGGCTTTAACTCTAATTTGTGTGCTACTTGTGCACTTATCTTATTGTTTTTTTTAGGAAAAATTGCCAAAAAAAAAAATGTTTTAAGAGTGTTAATTACATTTTTGTTATGGGCCCTATTGTATTTACAAACTTGTGTTTTTATTTATCAAAATGTACATATTTTTAATTTTTTAAGATTTTATTTTTCATTTATTTTTTGCCTCGGTTTTGGTTAAAGCTGTCAACTTTTTTTATTACCAAAGCAAAAAACTCTCGTCGAAAATTTCATGTTTAAAATTTTTCCTCAAAAAACTCCAACTCGTCGAAGTCCTCGGTTTAATCCGACCCCGATTTGTTTGGATTCGACCCCTGTACGTTGTTCAAGATCGTCTTTTAATCTCCATGCTTTTACTTCATCACCTGTCAAGAACGAACCCATGGTGGTTGATACCAACAGTGGCAAGTCGAAATCTGTGAAAGGGAAGGAGCCGGCCAAAAATAACCTCGTGGTGGTTGATACCAACAGTGGAAAGTCGAAATATGTGAAAGGCAAGGAGAAGACATCTAACCTTCCTCATGACAGTGACTTTGAAGATGAGATACCTATTTTGATAAGATTCCGACTTTCCCAAGAGTGTAAAACCAGGGTATCTTTATTTTTGTATATATATATTTTTTGTAGTCATCTTTTAATTTGTATGCTACAAAAATTTTTCTTGTATTAAAATATTATTTACATTGTCTGTAGTTATCTGTCCGAAAGAAAGCAAAGAATTCTAAAACTACCAAGTCATCAAAAAGGAATAAAAAAGAATAGGACAAAGTTCGAAAAGTATGTCATAATGATTTTAAGAGTTTTTTTTATTCTTTTTCTATTTTTTATGAGTTAGAATTTTGTGTACTTAATTTTTATGTTGCCTGATAATTATTTTTTTTAGACGAAGGCGCCAACATCTCACTGGTTGTACTACACTAATTTTAAAGTTTTTGAAACTATAAAGCAACACTTGTCGAAGTTCAATATGTTGCACTTATTTGAACAATGTTCGTTTGGTTATATGCTCGATTTGCCGTCTTTGAAATGCCAAGCTCAGTTGATTAGGACCTTGGTTCACAATGAGGTAAAGAGTGATCGATCAAATTCACTCACATTTAAATTGAATGATACGCTTCTATATTTTGGACTCCCTGAATTTAGGAGTGTTACTAGCTTTAAGTGTGGTTCGCTGGGATGATTTTGTTCATGATTTGGATGGCCCCTCAAAACTGATTGATATATATTTTTCAAAATTCAAAGGCACATGTGTCCCTAAAAATGAATTTATTAGGGTTTTCAGTCAAGAAGAATTAATTAAGCCGAAGCATTTATTTGATGTGTATATTCTTTACGTGATCAGTATGTTTATACTGTCATCCCCCCCCCCTCAGCAAATCAGTTATCCCTAATGATCACTTCCTGTTGGTTGAGTCTGGCAAGTATACTATGTATCCTTGGGGCCATCTTTCATTTTTTGAGTTTATGGATTCCATAAAAACCAACCTTAGTGGCCAAGGATCCTGATTATGTTCGTTTGTTCGGATTTTCTGTGGCTCTGCAAATTTGGTTTTATGAATCCTGTAATCTGGTAGATAGGGCAGTCACAGCCCGCAGACTTACTCGTACTCCTCGTTGTTATGCCGAAAAATGTGACTTTTTGAAAAAAAATCAGTTTCAGTTTAAAACTCAATTAAACTAAGTGAAAACCAATTTTTTTTTTGAAATTTTTGAAAAAAAAACAGAGCCGCCACCTAATTTTATGGATAATTAGGAAACCATTAAACATTTAAAAAGACCTAACAGCAAAAAAAAATCTTTTTAAAATCCAGAGAAAGAGTTTGGGTTTACATTTCCACTTCGAGAAGGTTTTACGCACTCGAAATAGCCGCTAAATGTGGTTATCCGGCGATTATGAAATTTGACTAACTTTTTTAAGAACACTTTGATCTTTGACTTGAAAAAGGTTGATTAAAATTGATTAATTTTGAAAGAGTTGGCTATATTTGAAAGGATTAACTAAGTTCGAAAATTTTGACCAAGTTAAAAAAAAAATGATTAACTTTGACAAGATTGATTAACTATGAGAATGACTAACACTTAAACTATTTTGAAAGAATTTAGTAAAAATCTAATAACTCAAACTTTAAGGAAAAGTCATTAAAATGATAGTCAACATAAGTGGTAGACATGCTGGGGAAATTAATTAGATTGCAACCAAAATAAATAAAATGTTAGTATTAGAAAATAACAAGCATCATTCAAAACATATAATAAATAAGAAACAAACATCAAATTGGGCTTTGGCAGGCCCAACTCATCAACCTATCCTAATTTCTAAGTTTTGGGCCTGCCAAGCCTGTTAAAATTTCTCAGCTACTGCTCATTGGGCTTGGCCCATTTGTCATACACTTGATGTACATCGACGTATATTAGTGTATAATATGTATACACTAATTTTGGCTTCCTATCTACAGGCTGCTCCTAGGCTGACTCGAAAAGGATGTTGGGCTTCCATAGCCCAACGAAATGGAGAGGAGATTAGGGGAGTCCCAACGGACTCTCGAACAAGTGTTCATACAGCACAAAAAGAAAAAGAATTAGTATATGAACAAAAGTATCACTGAAACAAGATTAAGTAAAAGATGATTGATTCTATCAACATGTCATGTTCATATGCTTGTGAATTC
>JAABOM020000110.1:6428552-6448975 GCA_011800125.2 Solanum clarkiae | reverse complement strand
CACCCTTTTTCTTTTTTTGGTTTTTCTTCTTCTGAGCTTTGAATCCATTGATTCAACTTCTAGCTTGATTCTTGTGACAATGGCTGTAAGTATATATAATGATTTGTGAGATTTACTGTTTTCCTTTTGTTATTATTTTTTTTTGTGGTGCAATGTTTATGTATGGTTCTTGAATCTTGATAAACTTATTTTTCTAGGGGTGTTAGTGAGTAAGTTCAAAAAAAAGTTGAAGGTTTTTGATGGTAAAGATGTGAACTTTATGGAAATCTAGATGGATGGTCTTTTGTCATTAGGTCCATTTTTTAAAGTCAGATCCAATGATATACTTGAAGGGTTTTGTTGTTGCTTGGTTGAAGAAATGTATGTTTAAGGGGGGACATATGTGTTTATTGGACATTGGGTTTTACTCATTTTCTGAATCTATGTTGTATATTTTTTTCATTTAGAAGTAGATCCTTGAGTGGTTCTTGAAATGGGTAGTTTTTATTTTGTAAAATTTGATTTTGATTTGTTAAAAGATTGGATTTTTGGTATGCAGACATCAGTGCAATGTAGGCCACAAGAAAGGACTTTGGGAATGGTGATGAAGGAGGTAGATGAAGATCTTGCAATATTTCTTGAGATGCGACGTAGCGAAAAGGACATGAATGATCAGCTTGCTAAATGTAACACTGAGGAATTGGATCAGCAATTAGGTATTGATATATTAGATGTTTTTTTCCAGCATTGTCAATTTCAACCAATATTTTCCAAGAAATAGAATAAAAAATAAATGTAGACCTGCCATTTGGTGGTTCTTTCCATCCCCACTTAAACAAATTGTTATTAAATGCTTGCTCTTTAGTTTTATAAATTTAGAGTACAGCCAGCTTGGAAGTTCTATTTGTTTCTTGTATATGTAAAAGTTGGCATTTTTATTAATTGCAGGCTCAGAGGTTGACTTCTCTTTGTCATCAAATGGGACATCAACAAAGCCTGCTAATCAAGATTATCTTTTAAATTCTGATGAGAATGGCAAGAATGACTATGATTGGTATTTACAACTATTAACATTTCTGTGTTGGCTGAGTGATGAACTCATCTATTACTGCACATCTTTCTTCTACTTTGCCGCGTTACTTGGTATTTATTGTCTTAAGCCAAAGAATGAAAGACACCCAAATAAGCTTATGCAGCCTCTAACAGTTTATGGACAGATAGTATGTTGGTGACATTTTATTTGGGAGTTCAAAATGACTGGTGTGTTCTGAGGGGGTAGTTATTTTGTTTTGAGGAAGTTGTATAGCATTTTACTTTCACCGTTGTTCAGTTCATTGGACTGTAAGCAGGTCAGTTATCACAAAGAAAAAGATAAATGGAGAATCTAAGAAGGTCAATACTATATGAGGTAATTATGGCTCGAGCAACATCATGTTAGTGGCCTTCAGGTTTATATTTTTGTGGAGCATCGATAGTCAAATATTTCCAAGGAGATATACTGGTTGGTAGTGTATATATTTTTTAAACAGACTAAGTATTGAGTGATGCTGTTCGCGGTCTATCGGATAAAGGTTATTATTATAGTATAGATTTAAGGTGTTGAGTGTTGTCATCTTCTTTCTTCAACTCTCTGAAATGTATCTTTCTGTTGAACTGTTGTAATGAACTATAGAAGTTTTTGACTTTAATAGGGACTTTCGCCAGCAATAAGAAACTTTATAGTCATTGTTCGTTATGAACTAAGTCTAAATAGATCTTCTATTTGTGACCAACCAGAGATGTCACTCTACTAGCATTCTAAGGTTTGTCATCTCATACTAGGGGCTATATTAATGAAAGCAGAACAAACAGGCACATACGTCAAGACTGAGCAAGGAGTACCTTGTCAATTCTTCTAAACCAAAATTTTGTGCATTTATTTGCGCACTGTAGGGACTGTTATCTGTTGGAGTGTTGGTATATTTAAGCTTATGCACTTAGACAGAGAAAAGAGATTATGTATGACTTTATTGTTTCTGCTTCCTTTTATTAGGTTTTCGATTATTTCTCCAACTTCTAACAGTCTTGTGTGTAAGTATGCTTTTAGAAATCAAACGAGCACATACATTAAGTTGCGTATTCCTAATTTCATGAAAATACAGTGCTGCATGATGGTTCTGCCCCTATACACCTATAATTTATCTGCTAATTTGGTTTTCAGGCTCCTTTCACCACCTCAAACTTCTTCAAATCCGTTACGAGAGGGGGAAGAACTGAATACTCCGGTGCCCCAAATTGTGACAAATTCTAGTGCAACTGGTCAAGACTGTAAAATTAAGACAGATTCAAGTACAACAGCTCCTGAACCTATAATAAGCATCCAGCAAGACGTAGCTCAGGTACAATATACTCATGATAGAGCCATTGAATGCTTATACGATAATATAATCATTTTAATGCCGCTGAAGCTGTTCAGTTGAAGAAATTCTCTATCTTCTCTATTTGGCATGCTGTTTCATTTATTTTGAGGTGGACCGTTTTCAGTGGAGGTTGATACAATAGTATGCTAAATTTTTCCACTAAATGCTAGTAGTGATGTTTTCAGCTAAGGAAATTTCATGCCTTCTCTATTAGCATGCTGTTAGAGTCATTTTGAGGTAAATTGCAAAACAATATTTTAGTCTAAACTGCTTGATGTTGCAGCCTGCAAACTCACTGGAAGGGCTCCATTTAACCGGACAGACAGAAATGTCCACAAGCAAAAACTCTTCTGCTGGAAATGGAAGGCCTTCATCGTCAGGGGGGAAAAAGGCAACCTCCACAAGGTCAGCAACGCCTACTGGACGTCCTCGTAGTTCTGCATCCAAGCCCTCAAGAGCTTCTACTCCTACTTCAAGATCGACATTGCCTTCTGTCAAGCCTGTTGCTTCCACAGCAAGATCCTCAACTCCAACAAGAGCTGCTCCACGCTCTTCTACCCCAACCGGTAGACCGTCCAAACCAGCTGCTTCTAAGTCAGCATCAAGGTCAGCAACACCAACTCGTCGACCATCTACTCCATCGTCCATTCCTATTGTATCAGTTTCTGGGTCTCGATCTTCTTCATTGACAAAAATGGGTACCACAACATTGAAAAAAACTGCACCATCTCGGGGTACCTCTCCAACTGTGAAGTCTAGGCCATTGAAACCCTTGGAGACACCAAGTCTTTCACATGATTCTTCTGTCAATACTAAGACATTGATGCCGAAAAGGCCTGCATCTGCATCTAGGGGAAGACCAACTGCATCTGGCGCTCGACACTCTACCACTAATGGAAAACCCAGACGCAAATCATGTTCTCCTTCCAGAGGACGAACAACGACGGCTACTATTTTGAGCAATGCAACTGCTCTGCTTTCGAAGAGTAGAGGCTATGGTATCGAGAAAGATGATGTGAACCCTGTGTTGATCGGCACACAGATGGTTGAAAGGGTAGTAAACATGAGGAAATTAGCTCCCCCGAAGCAATATGATAATTTATCTCATGAAAATCCCTCCAAAAAATCTTTTTCCCGGGAAAATTCAGGCTTTGGAAGATCATTCTCCAAAAAGTCTTTGGATATGGCTCTACGACACATGGTACATACAAAACTTCCAAATGCTTATTCAATTACCATAAATACTCAAATTTTAATGTACTTGTTAAGAAAGTCTCGAGCATACCTGCATTATAACACATTCAATTTCCTTCATTTACATTTATGGATCTCTTTTCAACAGGATATAAGACGAAGTGTTAATGGAACCTTACGCCCAGTGCTGACACGGGTCTCTGCTTCTTCAGCAAACGGTACCCGGTCTAGCTTAACAAAGAATAAGACAGGTAGTGTTTCTGACTCTCCACTTGCCACGAGCAGCAATGCTAGTTCGGAACCCAGTATCAACAATAGCTCTCATAATATAAGTTGGAGTGAACCGGAAGATGATAATTTTGGTTGTGAGAGAGAACCATCCTCCCCTGCTAGCCAGCAGCATCTGGAGCCGTAACCTGTAGGAACTTCCTATGATATTTATTCTTGCGGTGTGCTTTGATTATTCAGTCTTGTTGTTTTTGGAACTCCTACATTGAAATATTGCATCTGGATTTATTTTTCAGGGATCCTTTGCAATAGTAGTGGCATTTCTTGTGCTTTTTACTTCTTGGTAGCAAAGATGAAACTTTGCAATAGTAGTGGCATTTGTTGTGCTTTGTACTTGTTGATAGCAAAGATGAAGCTTTTCTTGTAATTATATTGGAAAAACTTAAAATTAGATTGGTAATGTTATAGTTCAAATCTCTGACTTTGACAAACATCTGTATAGATGGTATCTGATAAATCTATCATGAACAACACTTGAAACTGTTACACACAACCAACAAGGGTTGTGACGGAGTAGTATGTAACTAGAGGCCTTGATGAAGTAGTATGTACTCTTTTATTTTAAATCCGAGGTTTTGAGTTCGAGCCCCTCAGGTAGGAAGTTACCTTTTTTGGGGATGTTTCACGCACACCTCCTCCCCCTAATAATAGTGAATTTGGTTTTAGTAGAACTCCAATGCAGGTGTCGGATGAGAAACCAAATCTAGCATCTATTTGATGCTTGCTGGACACATTGTGACTGACTTGATTTTTGCTAGATCCTAGTCCTAGGGTGCGATTTGTTAGGGGGAAAATTATTTTTTCTTGGATTTTTTTTTGCTTATTTGCTAATGGTTGGTAAGCAATCAAAAAACATTTGTCTCACAAACATCTAGAAAAACACCATGAGGTTAGGAGTCAGGGTCGCGGCTGGGTTGGTTATTGGTTGGGGGTTAGAGGTGGGGAGGAGATAATGAGTTTGAAATGTGACTTATAAAACTTATTTTTTTTATTTCCGCTAGGAAAGTTATTTTTTGTCCATGCCAAACATAACCCTTTTTTTTCCCTTCTTCTCCATGTGGATATGGGTGGACGTTTCAGTATTCGGTTTGGGATTTTCAAATTTCGGATTTGATAATTCGGTAATTGGAAATTAAAAGTAGATATTAAATATCACATTTTAGTAAATCAAACTTTGGTTAGGTACGTTGTTCAAAAATACCGTATTGACATTGTAGCCGATTGTATTACAAAGTTAATACCATTGCTCTAGCTATTTCTATTTTTCCATGTGAAGCCGCAGTATAATAGAAAATCTACAAGTAAGAAGACATAACATTAAGAAAAGCAAACTGACACAATTAAAAGTCATATATATTTGGACTATTTATGTTTAGTTTTTAAATTTCTCTTTGGACTTGTACTAAAGAGTAATGGACATACTAATATATGACCTTCATTAAGTAAATAATTTAATATTCGAAAAATACCGAATATGAAATAGTACTAATGTATCGTATGATCCCAAATTCAAATATAAAATTTTATTTTGAATCAAAAAATTTAATTCGATTTGATAATTTAATTTTTAGTATTTTATGCCCAACCTTACTAGCCATAGCAATATAACTTGTTTGAGTATGTTATTTCATTCAATGTAGTCCGAAAAAGTCCAAGCTTCAAGTCAAGCCAATTGGAAAAACAGAAGACAAGGAAAACTAACATAACCGAAGTCTTATTCACACATTTTACCCATACTTGTTGTAGCATCATTAACCAACTCTCTCTCATTTGTCAACTTTCATATATTGTTTTCTTAACCACAACAGCTTGAACAATGACATATTTTTGGACCAAGTCTCTATCATTCTGCTTAAAAATCAAATATATATGAAATTTTATCAAATTCGTAAAAAGTATCAAGTTCTTGTTAGTGATCAAATTCCTTTGCATTACTTGGTATGAGTGATTTTATTGCCGAATTAATAGTATCTTTTAAAATAAAAACTCAAATAAATTGACAGAACCCGCATAAGCGATGGAGCATTTGATATTGTCTCTTCATGATCCTAATTTTTCTCAATAGAAAAAGTAATTTAATGAGATAATAACTGTTAATTGGATGACCATCAATCCTCTACTCTTAACGTTAATTCTAAAAATATGATATTTACGATACATATTTTTAGCTTTGAGTGTAGGCATGCACAGATCTTTCAAAGCACTTTTACCAAGTGAACTTAAGCTATGACTTATAAAATTTTTCTCATTCATTTTGATGTGAGATTGACTTAAGAGGTCAGTGCCAATATTCATTTTTTTTTAAAAAAAAAGGAAGTTTTTTAGACTTAAATATTCAATCAACTCCAGACCAATTCAACAGAATAAAACAACACCTCATACATGAGTAGGGACTAAATGATATGTTAGCTACAAAATTGTTTATTATAGTATCCATAATTTTCTTTGAAAATGCAATGACATGCAAATTGATAATTGAATAAAATGATGATAAAATTCCATATATTTCTATTAAATTTTTTTTTTAAACCCAGCTCATTCTACCAAGCCTTTATTAAAGACGGCCCAAAAGACTACCAAAAAGAAGTGGGATAGGGAATTTTTTGAAGAAGAGGAAAAAGAGAAAAAAACAAAGGGAAGTTCAAAAGGCTCATGACTAGAAACGTTAGTTTTTCCCTTGGAAATCAATGAAAAATTTATGGTATATTTATATAATGTTTCTTATTTAATTTTCATTAAACTAGCCCGTGAATAGAAAAATATATAGTAAAAATTAAATCTCATTGAAATACTAGAAAGTTTTATAGTTTTTTCATGTAAAAATATTACTTCCTCTGTTTCATATTATAAGGGCGTCTTTCTATAAATATTTGTCCCATATTATAAGAACACTTACTGTATAAGGATAGAGTTAATTATTATTTTTCCATTTTACCCCAGCATTAATTAGTGTATTATGATATTTTCTAATTTAATTTAATGTACATTGAGATAAATGAAGGGTAAAATGGTAAAGTCAACAAACGTATTAATGATTTCTTAATAACCGTGTAAAATAGAAAGTGCCCTTATAATATGAGAGGGAGGGAGTACTATCTCTGTCCCATGTTATATAAGCACCTTTCTATAAATATTTGTCTCATATTATATGGGCACTTACGAAATCAGGATAAAATTAATTATTTGTTTTGCATTTTACTCCTACCATTAAATTAGTATATTAATAATTTTTTTCTAATTTAATTTAATATACATTGATATAAACAAATGATAAAATAATAACGTTTACTAGTGAATTAATAATTTTTTAATAATTATATAAAATTGAAAGTGATCATATAATATGGGACAGACTTACTAGTTTTTCTTGTCACTGATCAACATCAGCCATTGAACCCTTTTTTTCATAGGAAATTTCAATGGAAAAATAGTGTTTTTTTAGTAGTGACTTATTTTCACTTTTCTCTATTTTGTGTCGTCTTTAATTTATGCCCCTTATAGCAATTCTTTTACGGAGCATAAATTTATATTTTCATATTATAATGTCAGATAAGTTTTGTCCAAATATTATAATGTCAGATAAGTTTTGTCCAAACATGACTTCAGTTTCTAACCGTAAAAAACAAAAATTAAATATCACCCAATTTAAAAGGCAAAACACAATTTTATGAGTATAAAAGATGGAGTTTACAAACTTTTTACAATAGCATTCTTTACGGATACTAACGAAAAAAGTACTCTCACATCTTTTGTTTTACGTGGTAATAAAAAAATCAAGTTGGACAATACTTCAGAATTGTAAAACTTTAATTCAAATTTATGTATTTATAATCGAAATTGATTTGAGTATAGACAAAAGAAAATACCTCTCATCCTGAAATAGGCAATTTCATTGTTTTACGTCATTTGTTTTAAAAAGATTTTGAATATAGATACCAAAAAATTGGCGTTACGGATAAAGTTCAGAAAGTTAACAAATAAAAAGTTTTCTAAATTATCAATGTTAATTTTTTTTTTAAAAAAAAAGGAAAAGCATAAGGTTGTGTTTGATACGGAGGAAAATATTTTTCATGAAAAATGTTTTCCTCGAAAAT
This sequence comes from Solanum clarkiae, assembly GCA_011800125.2. Taxonomy (NCBI): domain Eukaryota; kingdom Viridiplantae; phylum Streptophyta; class Magnoliopsida; order Solanales; family Solanaceae; genus Solanum; species Solanum clarkiae. Next base: position 6,441,021 of record JAABOM020000110.1, on the reverse strand, counting down.
AAGTTAATTTCTAATTCATTTTTTTATGTTTGGTTAGATAGTGAAAGACATTTTTTATTGTTTGTTTAGTGAATGAAAAAATATTTTCAAAAAATATCTTTTATTTCAGAGAGTAGAAAATATTTTTTTAGGAAACTAGTTTAACTCATGCATGTATAAGTAATCTATATATGTGTAGTTAGTATATACTTACTATGACTTTTGACTAGCTATATTGTATAGTGACAGTACATTTTTAATGATTTTTTCTACTCTTATATAAATAAAATATGAATTTATTTGTTGTAAAATAATTAGTTTATTATATATATTTGAAACTATTCCTATTTTTAATTAGAAAAGAAAATAGGCCTGTTGGTGAAGTTTGACTTTAGGCGTCTAGTCTTGTTAAGACGACCCTGATTGGGATCAACCTCGAGTAGCACCCTTTAGTTCTTAAAGGTGACATTCCTCTTTTTGCTATAATCTTTCTTTCCGTGGCATCCTAAGTGACATGAGCTTGACAGTTAGAAGGGTTGATTTCTTTGTCATTCACTTAGTCATAACCTTGCTTTGATACTACGTTGTCACGTTCTTAGTCTTTTTCTAAATACATATTTGGCACTTGATAATTTGCTCATATTCTTGCTTTACTCGCTCACAATTTTACTATGTCAAGTCAACTTGTAACTCGAAAAAATATGTAACACTTCCCAACTTAGCTTGGAAAGATCTTATTATGTATTTCTTAAATATCTTAAGTTTATTATTTTACAAATCTGACTTCATACTATTTTTCAGGAGGTAAAATTGTGTAGGAAAAAGATCACCTTTGATTTTTAGGTCACCCGTATTGAAAAATAATTTTTCAGATGAAATCGCGCAAACCAGGTCAGTAGGGTGCGCACGAGAGCGCGTTGCGCCCCTGGTCCCCCCTTAGTTAAAAAATTATTGTGTTTCGTTTCTTACTTGGAAAGTTAGTTGGGACTTATCACAATACCTTTATATATGTAAATGCATGAAAACTCTCTTATTTTTAATCTTAATCCTCTCTCTGAACATCCTCAAATCCTCTCAAACTTCTCTCTAAAAATTCTCAATCAAGTTCTCTCAAATTTCTCGAAGATAAAGCTTCCTCCATTGAATACAAAGCTCCAAAAAGGATTTTTCAAAGTTTTTCAAGTCCTCATCTTCAAATTCTAAGGATCAAAGGTCATGGACTCTTTCACCTATAAAGTCCCAAAACCTAATTTTCTAAATCCTTCAAGTTTTAATGTTGATTTCTTATGGGTTCTTCCTAATTACTTTTGTTAAGCATGAATTATATCCAAATTGTTCACCTATTGCATAAAATTGCCTAAATTGATTTCAAGGATTTTCTCCTATGATCTATTTCATGAAGTTTAAAGCTATGAAAGTTATATTACTATGAGTTATCATAAAATTAATAATTCTATAAGTTGAATTGCATGATTCTATGATTAGAAGTTCAAAAGTGATATGTATGATTGTGGTGGATTGTTTTAAGAATGATTTAAATTGATGAATTTCACTACTCTCATACATTGTCCTCTTGAGTTACATGATTTAAAGTTTACATGCATGAAATTCACTCAATTATCATACCTAAGTTTCTAATGATATATGATTTCTAACGATGAAGGCTCAATTATGATAGTTGATGAAAGTTATGAAATCCCTCTTATGAATGATGATGATGGTGAAAGGACAATTCTCACTAAAGATGGATCCCATGTTGGATCATGATGTTTAAATGAGCTATCCTATATATACAAGGAGGAGGATGATGTTATACTTTTAAGCTCACAAATAACTATATTATGCATATATTTTCAAATGTATTCCGTGGAAATGACTTAGCACCGAATGAGGCATTGAGGTGAGATTTGATAAAGAAATCCTAGTAGTAACTCTTTGTCTCACTAACTATGGGCCTCCATAGGATCCCTTGTAGGTTAGGCTGAACTAGTGGATCCACCTAAGTCATAATATTTAATGATGATGCATATGCTAATTTGATGGAGTTCTACGTAGAAAGTAGTCTCTCCATGACAATGTAGGGAGTTATATTGGATTCCAAGTGATAGCTCGCTTTGTGTTATATGTCGATTATGGTTTATCTCCCACATATGTATGAAGAGAGGATGTTATGTTTACCTTCATCAATAATTTTATCAAATCATCCTCATTGCATAACATATTGAGCTTACATTCTCTTGTATATGATTACGCATCTTACATTCTCTTGTATATAATTATGCATCTTGTTATAAAGCTTCATTGTCTATTGTTGCGTTACATCCCACATACTAGTACATTCCAATTACTAAAACATACTTTTTATCTACATGATCTAATTATGTAGGGATCAGAGCTCCTATTCATCCTCCTCCACGTGGCTAGCTTGGATTCGAGAAGATTGTTATTATGGTGAGTCCTCCATTCCGAGGACAATATCCGACATTCCTATCTTACTATATTGAGACTTTATTTCATTTTCTATATACTTTGAGGGTGAGCCCTGGACATGTCTCGTCCTATTCATATATTAGAGATGTTGTTGGATACCATATTATACTATGCTATGTACCTATGATGAGTTGTTAAGCTTTTATGGAGACTTATCCTTTAGTCCTTATCCTTCCCCCCCCCCTCCCTCCCCACCCCATGTGATGCTATGTGTTATTGTTGATGAATGGTGATGAAAGTCCTAAGTTATAACTTCCTTATAGTTTGAGTCATACTAACCTCCCCTTAATCACTATTTTCTATGTGATTCATACAAATTCCTCTCCCATATTCATATCCATAGCACAAATCATAAGCCTATATTCCCTTAGAATTATTTGTTGATGCTTATTTTATTATTCCGCAATCAAGGATGTGCAAATGATATGCTAAGAGACGTATTTGGGTTGTCTTCAAATTTTTCATTCGCCGTGTCGCACCTAGGCCATGGGCTTGGATCGTGACAAGCTAGTAAGATAATGATAGATAGAACACAAGATAATTGATAGGAAAATTATTTTGTAGAGAGCTTTAATTGAATTTTGCTTGATGATATTACAAATGGATGCTCCTCTATTAAAGCTATTCATTTATGGGCAAATATATAAATAATAATTATTATTAACAAGTCCATACATATTTATAAATAAATCCTTTTCTAGAATTTCCTACATAGTTAGAAGATTCCAAGGATCTTCCATACAAATCCATGAAATTTTAAAGTCTTCCAAGAAAACTTTTCACATATTTCTAGAATAATCCATAAGGACTAGTCTTTTTCTGATGAAAACTCCCCACATGGATAACTTTGTGCTACGTGGCGCTTACATGGCATGATGATGCAGCAGATCATCACATATATTTAATAAAGGTGCATATGTCATTCTGAATACATTCTTTTGAACTTAATGGTTTTCGACTTTCAAACACCCAAGATAGTAGGTATATCTAGAATTGGGAGTAAAAAAAAAATCTTTTTGTCATTTTTCAAACTTTTGAAATTCTAAAATTTAATGGTCCAATGTGTTTTTTGGAGTTCAACTCTAAACATATTGAGAAAAAATATTGTGGACATAACCTTTTATGATGAAACGGGTCATAAAAAGTGAAATTATTTATTACAATAAATTTTTAGAATTCGAATATGTTTTTAAAAATATGAAATATAATTTCAATAAAATTATTCTATTAAAATTCATAGATTAGGATAAACTTGAAAAAGAAAAATTTATTAAAGTGAAAAAGAATTTAGAGTGTTTTTTAAGTTGTAAATACAATTTTAAAAAGTCATATTTATGGACAAAAATTAATTTTTATTGTGAATAAGTGTCATGCACCCTCCCTTGCCAAGTGGCCAAGGAGTGGTATATGACTTAGCTATGTAATTGTCCATATGTCGCTCTTAGCCAAGACAATTTGGCAAGAGAATGATACTTGGTATCACATTCTAAGACTATAAATAGTCATTCCTTGATGAGAGAGAAGTAGTGGGAAATTTGGAAAAACAAGATAGAAAATATATAAAAAAAAAATCCCACCCCTTGTCTTTTAATCCCTTTTATATTTTATTTTTTTCTCTCCATTTTTCTAATACTAGTTTTTATAACACATTATCAGCACAAAGCTCTATGCATTTCAAGCTACGTTAGAAAGGTAAAAAGGTAAAAATTTTATTTTTATAAAAATGTCTAATATTACTAAACTTGAATTTGTTGTCCTGGATATATCGGGCAAAGGCTATTCATCATGGGTACTAGATGCCAAAATTCATCTGGATATGATGAGTCTAGTAGACACTATCAAAGAGAATAATCAGGCATCCAGTCAAGATCGTGACAAGGATATGATATTTCTCTGCCATCATCTTGACGAGGGATTAAAAATACAATATCTTACTTCAAAAGATCCCCTCATACTATGGAATAATTTAAAAGATAGATATGACCACCTAAAGTTGGTCATGATTAACTTAATTTAAGGTTGATAGACTTTAAAAGTATAATTAAATATAATTCTGTCATGTATAGAATTATATCCCAGTTAAACTTATGTGGAGAAAATATCATCGAACATGATAAGCTTAAGAAAACGTATTCTACATTCCCTCCCCAAATATGCTCCTGCAGCAGCAATTTCGAGGAATGAGCTTTAAAAGGTATTCTAAATTACTTTTGCACTTTCTTATTGTTATAATGACCTGTTGATGAAAAATCATGATAGTCGAACCGTTGGTTCTATGTCACTCACTGAAGTGAATCAAGCAAATTATCACCAACGAGAAAGAGATTGTGACTTCAATCGTGGTCATGACCATGGTCATAAAAGAAATTATAAGTGTGATGGTCGTCTTGCACCGAGGAATGATCAGCAGTATAAAAAGAAGGGTGAAAAGTAGGATGCTATGCAAAAGAAATATTCAGAAAGTATATGTCATAGATGCGAAGGAATGAGACATTGGTCACGTACCTGTCGATCATCCAAGTGTCTAGTTCAGCTCTATCAGGCATCCTTAAAAAAGGCGATACTAATGTAGAGATAAATTTTATCTCTGAAGATAATGTTGAACCTTTACATAAAATGAGTAATAATGCAAAAGCAAATTTTATATCTGAAGATAATATTGAGCCCATGTATTTGGATGTAACTGACTTTTTGATCTCCCAAAAAGAAAAATAATCAGTAATGAGTCTGCGATAGTCTAGATAACTCTTTTTTCACTTTTTTTTAGTAACTAAACTTATATATTAATTACCAGTAAAGAATTACATTCCAAGTTGTAATCATTGTAACTTTTTTCAGTATCAACCTCTATTACATTGGCTATCACTTCACTGCTCAGAAATGGAAACTATTCAATACATTTTTAGCATAATCTTTTGATCTAGTAATAGTAATGACAGCTATCTCTTTTGCCAAATGCTCTATCTCCCGTCTCTTTTTTTTTTGAAGATTCTCTTGTTGCATTCAATCCAAATCCCATAAAAAACTTCAGTCATCACAGTTTTGAACATTCTTGCTGATATGGTTCTTCATTTTCCATGTTGTATACACCATTGAGTGAATTGCTCCCAATTATTTGGATAGAAATTACCCATTTTTAGCCATCCAAGTATCATATTCCAGAGTTCATGACTGAATTGACATTAGGCCATTAAGTGCTTCACTGCCTCATTTTCTCTGACGCATAGTTCACATGTGCTTGACACATTCAAGCCCCATTTTTTTCAATCTGTCAGTTGTTTCTAATCTCTTGTGGAGCATAGGCCTTTCTACTCCACTCTATTATGTTCTCCAACCATGTGTAAGTATATGTGTTGGATCCTTATTCCTGTCCTATCTTCAGTTTGTTGCAGTTGACGTACTACCCCTTTCCACTCCACTCTTTTTTTCACTTTGTTTATGTTTGTTAGTATATGTTGATATCTGTCGAGTTACTGTAAATAAATAAAATGTGTAATGACTTTGTTTATTAGTAATACTTACTTTATCTTGTCTTTGAAAAAATTATGGATATATCTCATATTTTATTTGGACCAATGATCAATCGTGAGGATAATTATGTAATTGAAAGTGGAACAACTCATGTCATTTTCAAAGATAAGAAATACTTTTCTCACTTGCTTAGAAGAAAAACAAATGTTACTACAATCTCTGATTGAAGGCTCTGGAAGAGCTACTATATTTCTACCTAAGGGGACTAAGTTCATTATAGAAGATGCATTTTTCTCGTCTAAATCCCCAAGAAACTTGTTAAGTTTCATAAATATTCGTCGAAATGGATATCATGTCGAGACACTAAATGAATATCTTTGTATAACCAAGAGTGTATTATACTAAAAACATGTGTTGAAAAAATTACCAACCTTATCTTCTTACCTATATTATGCAGAAATTAGTACAATTAAAGCACATTCAATCGTAAATCAGAAGTTTACTGATTTAAATACTTTTGTACAATTGCATGACCAAATAGGTCATCCTGGATCAATCATGATGAGACGAATTCTTGAAAATTCAACGGGGCATCCATTAAAGAACCTAAAGATTCTTACTAATAATGAATTTTCATGTGTTGCTTGTTATCAAGGCAAGTTAATTGTCAAACCATCACCCCTGAAGGTTAGTATCGAATCCCCTGATTTTCTAAAATGTATACATGAGAATATTTATAGACCTATCCATCCACCTAGTGGATCAATCAGATATTTAAGCTGGTTTCATGTGTGCCTCTTATCATCTCGCAAATAATAAGGTTAAGAGCATAATTTTCAGATTATCCTATTAAGACTATTCGTCTCTATAATGCTAGAGAATTTACATCCAACCCTTTGATAATTGTTGTTTATCAATTGAGATGAGAATTGAACATCTGATTGCTCATGTTCATACTCAAAATGGCCTTGCAGAGTCATTTATTAAGCTCCTATAATTGATAGCAAGACCATTACATATGAAGACGAAGTTGCTCACTACTGTTTGGGGTCACGCTATCTTACATGCAATAGCACTTATTTGTCTCACACTGACTAACTACAATAAATACTCTTTGTCACAATTAGTATTTTGTCATGAGTCTAATATCGCTCATCTGCGAATCTTTGGCTATGCGGTATACGTGCCTGTAGCACCACTGCAATATACTAAGATGGGCCCTCAATGAAGGTTAAGAATATATGTTGGGTTTGATTCCTCTTCTATCATTCGCTACCTTGAATCGTTGACCGGAGATTTATTCACTGCTGGATTTGCAGATTGTCAGTTTGATGAAATAACTTTCCCATAATTAGGGGGAGAAAAAGACCCCAAAAGGGACATTGCATTGAAGATTTTGTCGCTATCTTATTTTGATCCATGTACTCGCATATGTAAGTAGGAGGTCAAGAAGATCATCCACTTACAGAAAATAGCGAATCAAATACCAGATGCATTCATTGATTTGCAACGGATAACTAAATCACATATCCCTGTAGTGAATATGTCTATCCGGATTGACTTCTCAAAAGGAGCATCTGTTAGTGTCTTAGTTTCTGAATCACAAACACGTCTGAAGCATGGAGACCATTGGGTTCAAAAGGATAAACATCCTAGAAAAAGAGGCATAAAAAATGTTAAAAACGACACTATAAAAGAATCTACTAAAGAAATCTAAGATCAAATTAATCTTGATATTCTTGAAGAAATCAGTGAACCTGAGACTCAAGTGAATGAAGAACTTTCAATAAGTTCTATTGATCATGGATAAATTTAAATAGATCGAAAGTTAGATCAGATAATATTTTTGCATATAATGTTTCACTTGACCGCATACAAGACAGTGAGGATCTTGAGCCTAAATCTCTCGTAAAATGTTAACAAATATGTGATTGCCCAAAATGGAAAGAGGCAATTCAATCAGACTTGAATTCACTTGCTAAGCGCGAGGTATCTGGGCCTATAGTCCAAACCCCTGATGGTGTAAAATAAATAGGCTATAAATGGATTTTGTGCGAAAGTGAAATAAAATTGTAAGATACAAGGCACGCCTTGTTATAAGGATTTTCTCAAAAGTCTGGTGTCAACTATGAGGAAATATATTCACTTGTTATGAATGCAATAACTTTTTGATATCTCATCAGTTTAGCTGTACATGAAAATCTTGAAATACATCTAATGGATGTGATTATAGCTTACCTTTATGGTTCACTTGATAATGAAATTTATATGAGAATTCCAGGAGGATTCAAATTGCCTGATGGATATAATTCTAAATCTCAGGAGATGTTCTCAGTTACATTGCAAAGATCATTGTATGGTTTGAAACAATCAGGACGTATGTGGTATAATCATCTTAATGAGTACTTAATTAATAAAGGTTATATAAATGATGTCATTTGTCTTTGTGTCTTTATTAAGAAGACGAAATCAGTATATGTTATACTCATCGTTTATGTCGATATCTCATTGGAACCCTTGAAGAGGTCCAAAAGGCAATTGAATATCTAAAGAAAGAACTTCAGATGAAAGACGTTGTCAAGACGAGGCTTTGTCTTGGTCTGCAAATTGAACATTTAGCCAATAGGGTCTTCATCCATCAATCTGTCTATATTAAGAAAATTTTAAAATGATTTTATATGGATAAAACACATCCATTAAGTACTCCAATGGTTGTTCGATCACTTGAAATAAATAAAGACCACCCATTCCGACCTCTAAAAGAGAATAAAGAACATCTTGGTCCTAAAGTACCATATCTAAGTGTTATTGGTGCATTTATGTATCTTGCAAGTGCAACTTGACTGGATATAACATTTTCTATAAATTTACTAGCAAGATATAGTTCTTCCCCAACACGAAGATATATGAAGGGTGTCGAGCATATTCTGCTATACCTAAAGGGAACTACTGATATGGGTTTGCTTTATACTAACAAAGGTTGCACAAATCTTATTAGTTATGCAGATGCAAGTTATTTATCAGACCCATATAAAACTCGATCTCAAATGGGGTATCTATTCACATATGGAGGAACTGCTATATCATGGCAGTTTACGCTGTAGTCCATTGTTGCCACTTCTTCAAATCATGCTGAGATAATAATAATTCATAAAGCAAGTAGGGAATATGTATGGTTATGTAATGACTCGTCAGGCCATTTTGAGAATTAGTTTTCTTGATTTCCTAAAAGATTTGCCTCGTAAAATTTTAAATGGGTATTTTGGACTATTCGATAGTTATGACAATTTAGTTTATGGGTCAATTAAAATAATTATTATAAGTGGTGGACTAATTGTTAATTTGTTTAAGAATCTATATTACTTGACCCATGTATTAAATTAGGTTAGTCGGGTTTAACAATTTCAGAAGAAAATTAGAAAAGAGAAAGCAACCTAGTCGAACTGCAAAAGGAGAAAACAGCTTCTTAAGGTATGATTGTAACTGCAATTTGATTCTTTCAATTTGTTTTCTGCACGAGATAATACCAATGAATATTGTCTTGCCATACATGTGTTTCTGGGTCTAGGAACTTAGTGGAATTTGCTGGACACATTTTAGGATAGTAACAAACCAAAAAACTTATTAAAAGATTCATGTTAATGTTACATCCTAGGTGTCACCGGAGGCTAGATTTTTACTTGTTAGTGGTCGATATCTTAGTATAGTTAAGAATAGGGATTAAGGTTATGAATAAAGTAAGTTAAGGAATGAGGTAATAAGGCATGCGACGTATGGGTGCAGTAGCTAAAATCATGAGATTGTGGTAATTGCTTTTCAGGAAAAATTGATGTATAGAAAATTATTCCTCACAAGCTTTGCATGTTTAGTAATTTTGTCCTTTAGTGGACTAATTAGGAGTGGCAATTACATGTCTCAAATTGAGTTTAGAAGAATTACACTTTTCTTTATATGTTTTTCCACAACTAGTGATGTTGGCTCCTTGTTTAGGTTTACGCATCTTTGGATGTGTGGGTATATATACACGTATTTATTTTGTAATAATATTGAAGAATTGAAATCTTATCCTAGGCTTGAAATTTTGAGAATTTACTATGAAATTGGTTAGTGTTTGGGTCTAAGCTAGACGTATAGTTATATTGGTATTGTTAGTTTCGAATTCTTATTGTGATAATTCATTTAACTAAATTGTGGTGCTACAGATTTCATTTGGAGGGGGAAGGCTCAATTGTTTGATTGATTATCTTTGAATAAGACAAGTGAATTTCTTAATCTTTGTTAAGTATATAGAACCTTGTGCTTCCTTGTGTGAGGTGTTAAGCATGATTTTTGAAATGTTGAGTTAGTATTGATGTTGTACCAGAACCATATTGTCGTGAATTGTGCATTATATTACAATTAATCATTTTCTCATTATTGTGTAAACATGCCTATTTGAGTTAACTTTTGTGACAAGTGTTATGTGGACTGAAAAAGAATAGAAATTAAAGAGAATATACCATTTCGAGGGACGTGTCGCACGCCGCGACGGATAAATATTTTGAGAGTCGTATCGCATACCGTGACGAATACTATGATTCGAGGGTCGTGTCACACGCCTCGACAGATACATGGACTAGAAGTCCCCCATGGGTCCCGAACTGAGAGACAGCGGGTGTGTATCGCTAAATCAGACATGCATCATTATACTTGACATTACATTGCATTTCATTACACCTCATTATCATTTATAAACTTGTTATGGTTGCACTTGATCCCTTGTGTGGTTGATATTTAATTGTTGATGTGATATTATTGAGATATGCGATATGTAAATTGTGAACTCTTAGGTTGGGCTGGCTTTTATGCAGATTGTAGTTGTAGAGGTTCGAGTGGAGTGTTAGGAGTACCTGTATTCGATATTACTTAATTTTGTGTTCAGTAGTTCACTTGTTGAATACCGTGTATTTGGTACTGACCCCTTACTACAACATTTTTGTAGGTTCTGAGCCCGGATCTTCGTGATACCATCTATTCTTCTTGTCCGAGGCATCCTGTGGAGAATGTATGAGGTAGTTGTTTGTCATCCATCTGATTTCTCACTCCTATTTTTGATTTTGTTCTATTCTAAAGACAATATCATTTGATACTGGTGTTTCCTTTCGAATCTATTGTAATACATTAGAAGCTTATGCATGTGACAACCATGTTTTGAAAATTTTTAATTAAGTTGACTTATTATCCGCAATTGAACTTTTAGTTTTATTATAATTTCCCATTTTTAACGTTATAGTTGGGTTGTAGGTTGACTTATCTTGGTAGGATAAGAAGAGTGTCATCACACCCATTTTTGGGTCGTGACAGGTTGAGATTAATAATCCAGTTCATCAAAGAAAGGTGTGGCTTGGAGAATGGTGTTAAAGTACCCATGGTTTTTTGAAGATAATGTTGCGTGCATAGCTCAATTAAAAGGAGGCTTCATAAAAAGAGATAGAACGAAACATATTTCGCCAAAATTGTTCTTCACACATGATCTCTAAAAAGTGGCGATACTGATGTACAAAAAATATGTTCAAGTGATAATCCAGCAGATTTATTCACCAAATCTTTATAAGCCTCAACTCTTGAGAATATGGTACACAAGATTGGAATACGAAGACTCCATCGCTTAGATTGTAGTCTTTAACAGGAGGAGTAAAATATGTGTTGTACTCTTTTTTCCTTAACCAAAGTTTTATCCCACTGGGTTTTCCTAGTAAGATTTTTAACGAGGCACCCAAAAATACGTATTAAGAATACTTAGAACTTTTCTTTTACATGAACAATTAAGGGGAAGTATTATGAATAAGGTGTCATGTACCCTCCCTTGCCAAGTGACCAAGGGGTGGTACATGACTTAGCTATGTAATTGTCCATATGTCACTCTTAGCCAAGATAACTTGACAAGAGAATGACACTTGATATCACATTCTAAGGCTATAAATAGTCATTCCTTGATGAGAGAGAAGTAGTGAAAAATTTAAAAGAAACAAGTTAGAAAATATATAAAAAATTTCTACTCTTTGTCTTTTAATTCTTTTTATATTTTAATATTTTCTCTCTATATTTCTTTTAATACCAATTTTTATAACAATTTTCAAATAATCTAAAAAAAAATTTGAGAAGAAGTCTTAGCAATGGGCTGGAGTTGCTTTAGAGTTTTGCAATCATGTATAGCCAATGGAGGGACCCCAAGTTTTTTTATCTATGTCTCTGTTGCAACAAAAAAAACATTTGAAAAAATCTAGATTCAAGTGTAAGAAATGTTGTGGATCCTATCTTATTTGCTAATTTATCTTTATACTTCATCATATATTATACTTCATTTTTTTGTAAGAAAAAAGAGACATATTTTTCTTTTTGGTTTGTTTCAAAAAGAAAAATTCATTTCTCTTTTTTGACAGAACTTTAATTTTAACTTTTCACGTCACATATTTGTTAGACCCCGTATTTCTTAAATTAAGTATAACTATCCAATTGGGAGTATTGTTGTGAATGTTGAGTAAGTGAA
>JAABOM020000110.1:6402156-6428452 GCA_011800125.2 Solanum clarkiae | reverse complement strand
ACATCCGACCCCCCCTCACCCCGCAATAAGCGGGAGCCTTTTGAGGCACTGGGGTATGTTGTTGTTGTTGTTGTTGTTGATTTGATAAAATTATCCTTGTTATTTATTACTTCATAATTTTTATGTGAAATTATTTTCTTGATTTTTAAGGAACTTAATTTTCTTAAAAAAATATCTTTTAACTAATCAAAACATTAAAATATTTTTTGGGAATAATTCCTCCCTGCTAAACACGCTCTTAATTATGGTTAAATAATTAACAGTCGCGTGATATACCATCTTTGCGCGTTCTTCCCCTTGAATGCTTCTTTCACTTTTATTTATTTGTTTTATTTTTTATGTAATTTTCCATCAATCTCGGATGGAGCCAAAGATCCACTATTTTTTGGTTTTGGGGTATGATGGAATAAAGCAAAATGACTCTTTAAACTGTCTGTGCTTTTTTCAATTGTGAAGTAGCAGTTAGTCAATGCAACTTTCGACGCTCATCATGGGTCATCTGGAAACAGTCGCGCTATGTTTTTAAACATAGGGGTCAGGCTGCGTACATCCGACCCCACCCTTACCCCGCAATGGCGGGAGCCTTTGAGGCATTGGGGTAATGTTGTTGTTGTTTTATTTTTTATGCAATCATATTTTTTGTTGGATACATTGTTTAAAATATTAATTTGACTTATTTGTTATATAATAAGTATAGATATTATCGAAAGATGCGATGCAATGAATGAGATTATTTTTTTCTCAAGTATAAATCTTAATTCGAGCCTAAATATTAAAAAAAAAAATCTTGGTAAGGACCACTTCTCCTACCAGCCACTCTTTACTTCCAGTTGAGTTTGTAATATAAATCTAAAATAATTGAGCACACTGGCTAGAAAAACTTTAAAAAAATGATTAGTACAAACAAAAATATTATATTGATGAAATAGAACTATAGAAATAAAAAATAGTATTATGTGCTATCAAATTAGGATGAAATTATATTATTATTTTATAGAAATATGAAAAAGGTGTTATCTTTGTGCTTTGACATTTGCATGACTTTATTTGGTATTTTATCGATTTCCTGCTACCAAACAGCACAAGAGGCACATAAAATAAGCTAGTGGTTGAAAATGACTTTTTGTTTAGGTGGATCAAATCTAATGCTTTTCTCTCTTAGATATGGCAAGGCATCCTCCTATTAAAGATTGTCAATAACAAGAAAGCGAAATATTATTTTTTTTCCTAAAATATGTTACACTTGTTGAACATCGACAAAAAATCTCATATTGATGGTTAATGAGATTAGTGGACTTTAACTTAGGCAATTCTCCCTTTGAGCTAACTTTTCAGGTGTGAGTTAAGCCCAAAATCTAATTTTACATGGTATTAGAGCAGGATCCATCTCATCCAATATTGGGGCCCTGAAAAAAAATGTCCTTTGAAGAATGACAAAAAGTCTTACATTGGTGGTTAATAAGATAGGTGGACTCCTTATAAGACTTAAGCAATCTTTCTCTTTTTAAGTTAGATTTTGGATGTGAATTAGATCCAAGACCTAATTTTACAAGAGCACTTTTTATAACCAATAAGTCAAAAATATAAAGAAAATTTTTAATATTTTATGATTTAAAACTGAAGGTGTGCATGAGTGATGACATATCAAAACTATCTTTTTTAATTGTGTTTTATTAAGTATGCATATTATTCTTTATAAGTTGTCACTAAAAATAAAATTAAAACTTAATTTAAGTGGCAGTATTTCTTAAACATCCTTAAATGAAATTATAGCCGCATAAATTTAAACGGAAGTAGTATACTTTTTTTATTTTATCTAAATAAAAGAGGAGATATATAGTTTTGGTTTTTAAAAAAGGAACAAAGAGAAAGATGCAAAATGAAAATATAAAGCCAACTTAATAGGTAGGGCTTCCTGATCATAAGATTAATAAAGCAATCGCTTGAGATCTCAATTTTTTTTGAATTTTCATTTTCTCCCAAAGATATAAATATATGTGATATTGTCAAAAGAATTTTATATATTGATAATTTTAGAAAATGAATAGAAAATACAATATAAAGATTGTTTTAATAATTGAAAAATGAAATAGTTTTTAGTTAATTGTAGCATTATTTCTTATGTAGCTATCTTGTTGCCTCATTTATATAATGAAAGTTGTCATAAATCAAATATTATTATTCTTATATTTACATTTTTAAGGGAAAGGAACATATGATAACATTTTAAGAAAATAATAATTCGTATATTGTTAATAAAAGTATTAAAAACTATTTATTTTTTTAATTCCCTTTCACTATATTTATTATCTCATTATTGAATATTCTTAAGTCTTTTAAACGGTCAAACTTTTTACATTATAAAAAATCTATTGTTATGTGTCTATATAAAAAGTTTAAATTTATTTTTTTGTATCTTCTTCAAATTTCAATCAATAAAATCAATCAATACTACTTTAATATCGATATATTAACTTACTCAGCACAACACTATTTCAATATCATAATATAAATTTTTCAAATTTTTGAGTTAGATTTTAGTATTCTAACTCTGCTATATGTTTCATTGAAAATTTTTATTGTTTATATTCTAACTTCATAAGGTCCACATATCTCCTACTTTCGGACCTCATGCGTAAGACTACACTTAGTATGTTATAATTATTCAATTTATATATGAGAACTCTCTATGAAATTTGGTTTTAGGCTCACAAACTTGTTGAGACGACCCTGCTCATAGGATGTGGTCTATCAATAAAATTGCTCCTATTAATTGTAACTTTTTTCATAAAATTTATATTTTTTAAATTAAAATCCAAAATAAAGAGCCTTGAATACTAGAAGAAAAGCACCTATACCTAACAAGATTAAGTGAATACCTAAAATTGTGTTTAAATTAATCAAATTTTAATACGATTTTTTTTAAAGCGAATAAAAGAAAAAAGTCAACCTCAATGGCGGCTTCCTTTATTCACGTTGGCCAATCCCTCTTATCTTAATTTATTTATTTTATGTACGGAATACATTTAATTATTATAGTAGTTGTATTTATTAGCAAATAGAAAGTTATATCTGTACTCAACTATAAAGTTGTATATAGCTAGTGTCATCCTTTTATTTCGACTCCAATGGCTTTTGATTTTAAATCACACCAAGAAATCTCATGTTGTATAAATATTATATTATCTAAATTTCCATGTTTTTCCCATTTGGCTTAGTAAATTTTATGTTTTTTTCTTTCTTTTCATTATTTTGCAGAATATTATTTTGTGATATTCAGCAATGAATTGGTGTTGCTTTGGAGTTTTGCAGTCATATAAAGACAATAGAGAGACTCAAGTCCAAGGTAATACACTCATAAGTCCTTGGCGGAGCTAGAAAGGGTCGAAGGGTTAACCAAAAATTACATCAATTTTATGTATACATAATAAATGTTGACCCCTTTTCGGTTTTCAAAGATGGTAAAAGTGTAGGATTTTGTTGTATCTCATGGGTTTGATTCAGCATTGATTAAGAGCTAAATTGTTTGGGTTTTTTGAAGGTTAAGCTTAAAAGATAAAAGATGTAATGTGAATTTAGAAATTGAGGAAAAAATGAAATTTGAAAAAGTTCATAACTGATAGTGAAGAAGAGAATTTTTGTGTTTATTATATAAATCACTTTTTTTCTGATTATCGTCTCTCAATCGGTTTCAAAAATTTATTTGATTACTTTTAATTGAAACTAATTCACGCAAAACAAATTACTTAATTAAAATTCATGGAATTATTTTTCTGAACAGATACTTTCCTACCTGTTAATGATTATAAGATTTTCGACTCATTTTATACACTGAAAAACAAACAATAGAATTTTTCTTTTTTTCTAAAAGTAGATAAAATTCTTCTATTGCTTCTCCTCCTCTCAAACTGCATTAAATTTTCAAAGATCAAAAATTAAGTGTCATGTGATTTATTTCATTTGTTGAGTTTGCTAAAGTTTTTTGCAATTTTGATGGATAGTATGCACAATCGTGTTCCATTCTATTCTACGAGGAATTAATCCAAACCTTAAACAATTGTGAGGGAATTAAATTTTTCCAGTAAATTCAATTTTATGTAAACTTGAAATTTTACCTATTGTTATTTTTATTTCTGTTTATACTTTGATTGCAACAATAACAAGCCAACACCCATGATTTAATAATTAGATGCATATCATGAAATTTGTAGCAATAAAAGTATAGTATTTAATTGTTTTGATATTTAAGGGGTAGTGACATTTTCATCAAGGATGTTCATACTTTTAGAATATGAGTCGATGATTTTTGTATCAAGGGGTGTTCAACAATTGAAGTATTCTTCTGACCACCCTTGAATAAATATAGTTACGTCCTTGTTAAGGCGAGAATGATGAAATGATTTACCAATCATAATTTATTTTCCTTTCTATTGTATTTTTGGTAATCCAACTTTGAGTATTTTACATAATTTTCATATTCTTCCTGTGTTCAAACTTTTGTAGAGCTTACTATCAGCAATGTGAGACTTTTTTCCTATAACTCATTGAGATCAGCAACAAGGGATTTTCATCCATCTAACAAGATAGGAGGGGGTGGTTTTGGAGTTGTTTATAAGGTAATCATCTCTTGTTTAATGGTCCTTGTGTACGTATTGCTAGTTATTAATTATTGAGTTTAATTTATATACATTGAAAGTTTAGAAGAATTTTTTACTATCAAGTCATATAAAAGATTACTCAGTGGGATTAGTGAGTTGGAAAACAAGGGCATCTAAGGGTATGGTCTAATAATCGGTGAAGTTTTAGGTTCAAATTTCAATGGAGGTCTGATATTTATGTGGAGAAGGATAGAGGGGTGGGCTCATTATCCACCGAGTTTAGAAGGTCGTGGTTGGTCCAAAGGGTGAACCACAAACAGATTTCTCTGTTATCAAAAAATAAAAAGCGACGGAGGCAAAAAAAAAATATTTCGATGACTTCTTTCAGTCTGACCAAGCTTTGGTGGGTAGAGTTACCTCGTATATGTGTTGGTTGAGGTAGCAGGTATCTGGTGGAATAGTCGAGGTGCGCATGATTTAACCAGGACACCATCACCATGAAAAAAAAAAGAAGATAAGGTAGATTACATGCTACATTCACTACACCAAAAATAGCTTAGTTAATTGCTATTGGATCAAATGTCATTATAGGCTTTAGGGGTATTTACAAAATGTGGTAAAATATAATTACCACTAAAAGACATATTTAGCAGGCAATTAAGCTATTGCTGCTTAAAGTCATTTTTGTTGTAGTGATTAATAATGTATACACAATCAGTATATGTGTCCTTATTCAACTTTGTTTTTAAAATGTAGGGAGTTTTGAGAGATGGAACTTGTGTTGCCATTAAATGTCTCACTGCTGAATCAAAACAAGGGACCAAGGAATTCTTGACAGAAATTGATATGATTTCAAATATTCAACATCCAAATCTTGTTCAGTTGATTGGTTGTTGTGTTGAGAGTGGCAATAGAATGTTGATATATGAATACTTGGAGAATAATAGCCTTGCCAGTTCTTTACTAGGTAACGTTAGAAAACATATTTTGAACATGTCATAATTGAAGTTAGGAGTGTCAAATGAGCAGATCAAACTGACTTTAGACCGGTTAAAATGGGTGATTATTTACTCAAGTTATGTCATCCAAATTTTCGTTTCAGGTTCTAAAGGTAAACGCGTTGCCCTGAATTGGCCTCAGAGAGTTGCTATATGTATAGGTACAGCATCTGGTTTAGCATTTCTTCATGAGGAAGCCTCACCACCAATTGTTCATCGAGATATTAAGGCTAGTAATATCCTTATAGATGATAATCTTCATCCTAAAATTGGAGATTTTGGTCTGGCTAAGCTTTTTCCTGAAAATGTCACTCATCTAAGTACGCGAGTAGCAGGAACAATGTGAGTAGTTCCATTGAATTTCAGTTTCAGAACATTCGATCTTGTCTTGTCTCACTCACATATTCCGATATGCAGAGGTTATCTTGCTCCGGAGTATGCATTGTTTGGACAACTCACGAAAAAGGCTGATGTCTACAGTTTCGGAGTTCTTATACTTGAAATCATAAGTGGAAAAAGCAGTAGTAAATCAGCATTTGGAGTGGATCTCTTGGTTCTGATGGAATGGGTAGAACTATACTTTCAGCTTTATGATCCTCAAGATTCATCAGTAATAGTAATGTTTGAGATGCAAGTCAGTTAAACAAACAAGATTTTGAAGGTTTACGTGTTGCAGGTATGGAAGCTTAGAGAAGAAGGGCGGCTTCTGGACATCATTGATCCAGAGCTTACAGAGTATTCAGAAGCTGAATTACTGCGCTTCATCAAAGTTGCTCTCTTTTGCACACAATCTGCACCAACTCAAAGACCTAATATGAAACAAATGATTGAGATGTTGTCTAAAGAAGTCAACCTCAATGAGAAGTTGTTAACTGAACCAGGAGTTTATAGACCACATAGCTCGAAACGATCAAGTTATGGCAGTCTGAAGAAATCATCCTCAGCAGGGGAGAATGGGGTGCAGTATGTCCATCCTTTTGCAACATCAACAAAGTTTGAGAGCTTTCAGAGTGTCACCCAAATGCTTCCTAGATAATGTTAACTGGTGTTCTTATTCTTTAGACTTCATATCGTTATGCTTATGGCTAGGAGTAAATGTATACGGAACTCCAAATTTCAGATGTGAAGATGAAGTTTACAGCTGAGACTATGAACACATTAAAAGATAGAAAGTAAGAGAAACTTTTCTCTATGCACATACTAGCTCCTAAACTAGAAATTAAGGTAAAGATCTCCTGATAGGATTATTCTCAAATTCATTAACTATTAAGTTGACATGCAGAATCAATGCTTTACAAGATCAACACAGTAGCATTTACGCTGTCCAATGAACCTTCAAGGTGCTGCAGCAGTAGCTTGAGGCTTTGCAGAGGCAGCTGCAACAGAAGTTTCTGTTCCTGTCTTGGCATCTTTTCCCGGTTCAGAAGATGGTTTTGGTGAAGGGTTCATATGTGCAGGCGGGTTGTGTTTGAGTTTCACAAGTATTTGACGCATTCTAGAGAGTTCAGTTGGCCTGCCAGGTTTGGGTCCTTGGATGACAATGATGGATGGCTGTTTCTCCTTATCCTTCTTTCCCTTCTTTTCTATGGTTGGAACCTCCTTTGGGATGAGCTCTCCAATTGCCCTCCAATAAGCCTTGTCAGCTTCAGCATGGAACTTCTTTTGGCTTGCCAAGAATAACTAGAAAAAGAAAAAGATGACACATGAACTGCAAACACATCGATTAATTAGGGAGGAACTTGACATACTATGGACAAACCACCAGACATTAGTTCTAAGCAGATTAGCCAAAAAAAACTCCAAAGCACAAATACTCAGCATAATTTGTGCAAAGGGTTATCAGCACATTTTGATCACTGGTGGAAATTTCACTTTCAAAAATTAATTCAACTCTTACGCAATGCCAACGCTAAATCATATGAAATGTGAACAGATAAATGTAGAAACTGCTCTTCTCTGTGCGCCTGCCCTGGTTGAGTGGAAAGTACCAACAATAAATACCCAGTATAATCTCATTAGTGGGACTTGGGGAGCGCAGTGCCTATACCTCCCCCATCCCCTACCTTGGGAAGGTAAAGAGCAAAAGAGCCTCACCTCAAATAAAGCAATGTAAAGGAAAGAACAAACAAACTACAACATACCTAGTGTAATTTCACAAGCAATTTAAACCAAATAAAGAAAAATAGAACAGTAGCAACAGAAAATAGCAAATAATAAAATGACCTAAGCAAAAGTAAACAAGGTTGAGTAAAGTACCATGACTTTTTATTTCTTTTTTTTTAAAACTGGTGACTTGAAAAAAGAGAGTAAAAAGTACCATGATTACAAATTTAGTAGTACTTTTACTAGGTTAATCCTCCTTGTGTCTACACTCATATCCTATTCCGAAGAGTTGAAAGCAACAATTAAGAAGAGAAGGTAACTAGATGCACGACATGTCAGACCAGTGATAATTTTCCCTCTAGCTAAAGCAATTGTTTGGAAAACGAACAGCTAGCAATAGCAAATTCATGCCAAAAACTACTAAACAAACTGTGAATTTAAGCAAAATGACTCAAAAAGACTTCTATTATTATAGATATAGGTCTCACCTTCTCCTTCTCCCGGTTAGCAGCTATGTTGTTCTCACATCTAAGTTTCCATTTCCTATAGTACTCTGCTTTGTACTGCTCTGCTTCTTCAATTATTTCCCTAACAATTTCTTTCTCCCTTTTCTCCTTCTCCTCCAGCCGTATGGCGTTCAATCTGGAAAATGAAACAAATATTACACCTCTCAGATAAGGAGATTTAGAAATGTAATCTTGTAATTTCATCTCAAAAACATACAAGAAGAGGAATAAGATAGTATCTGAATTAGAATGTAAAATCACTACACAAAAGTAAATTGGAAATAGTGAGTTTTAATGCATCATAGTCAGTTTCAGAGCCTCTTTCAAGGATAAAAAGAATCACAAAATTTCCTTCAAGGTTTAGAAGGTAAACTCAAGTCAACTGCCACCATGGACTGAATGTTGAAGGAAGCAAGTGATACCAGCAGATATACAGTGAGGTTTTTTTCTAAATATGACTCTATGTTATGTTCAAACATATTGTCAAAGTTAAGCAGTGGGTACTCCACAGCTATTAGCTTAAAATCTTGGATTCGTCTCTCACTATGACACGGCAAGATTATTTCATAAACAGCTCAGTTATCAATAAGTAATCACAGGCCTCCTCAAAAGTATTAACAGAATTCTACAGACTACAATGAATTTATCTTCGGACCACCCACTAACATAAAGCTATGGATCCCCTATTGACTACCATATAGCAAGACCATGTCATCAAGAACTCATTTATCCCTATTGTATTAAAGACCTCCTGAATTTGTTAGGAGAATTTCCTTCTTTAAAGAATTTATTCTACAAGTTGACAACATCAAAATCCAATTCATTATCCCCAACTAATTGGACGGAGGTAAGGAAATTGCAGGAGTCAACGGAAAATCAGATTCTAATTTCTTTTTTAAGTAAATTGATCAGAAAAAATCTTGTCCTATGCTAAAAAGTGGTTAACAAAATGAAAACAAAACATTATTTTGAAGGGAAAAAAAGGAGAATTGAACTTCTCATAGGTTTTATAAACTACTATTTCCTCCGTCCCAATTTATGTGATATACTTTATCTTAACACGGAGTTTAAGACTTTTGAAACTTGTGGTTTAATTAGTTACAGATTTTTCTGCAGCTATAAAATCATTTCTTTATGAATAAAATTGGCATTTTAACGTTCAATTGTTACTAACTAAACAAATATATCATTCTATTTTGCACTAACTAAAAAAAATTGAGCCACAAATTAAGACATAAGGAGTATCAAGTTCATGGGTTTTATAAACTACTACAACTATATTGTTTTCTAATCTAGAGAAAACAAAAGAGAAAAGGCAAGCACTTTGTTCACTTAACAACAAACACTGTAAGCACTTATCATAATTAGTCTAATTCAAATATAAAACATTGTAAAAGATAAATTTCTTGGAGATAACGAACAAAATAAATTGAATAATCGAAGCAATCAGATTCATAATACCAAAAGTCGTTAAGCTCCCGCTGCAGGCCCAGAAAAGGGCAGGACATTAGGTTTACTGAACAGACCCTTACACAAGCCTATTTCCGCGACTCCAACCCGTGACCTCACGATCATGATGAAACAACTCTTACCGTTGCGTCAAAGTTCCTCTCCATCGATCAAATATTTTGATAGACAAATAATTAACTAAACTTCTAAATAATAAAATAATAGAGTTGACTAAAATAGCTATTTGCAAAAACCAGTAGCTAGAGATTCTTATTACCTAAACAAGCATGATTATCGCAAAAATCGAATACGGAATTTTTCAATTTTAGTCGATCAAATCATGTTATACGAATATAATACTTACTGTGTATAAGTATTCGCATGCAGAGAATTAAAACCGAGAAATAAACAAAAAGAAAAAAATTAAACCTCACCGCCGCCATTCTCTCAGGGCAAAACCTTCCTCGGCCACCATACGTTCCGGCGGAGGTAGAATCGGTCCATTTTCTCCAGCGGACTGAGTTTCAGATGTCACCGGCTCCAAGCCAAATACGTAGTTTCCGGACTCTTCAGTAGCACCTTCCAAGTCTCCGACGTCGTCCAACGGCGGAGTCATCTCAGCGCCGGTGCCGGAGTGGTGTGATGACATGGCGGATTTTTTTGTCCTTTCCCGCAATTTCAGTTGTGTGTGTGTGTTCGTTTTCTCTTCTGGCGAGTCAGCAGAAAAGAAATCAAGTGCTGTAAAAGCATTTAGAGGCAGCAATCACATACGTCGCATTTTGTATATTACAAACGTGTCAATTTTCTATAGGTCCTTGGCATTGTATTATTACAACACGTCAATTTCATCTAGGTCCTTGGCTTTTTAAAAATACACCAAGTGTGAAAGTGGGAAATTTTGAAATTTTATTTGTTTCTATCCCGTCCGATGTCCAGTACCCACATAAGAATCTAATTATATCTAAAGTGTCGCATACGGCTTCATTTAAGAGAAGCATTCCCTATTAAAAAAATTCTCATGTATCTCACCCAGTGTCCAGTATCCATATAGGAGTTCGATATATCCGAATTCGTGTCGTGTAACGCTCCATTTAAAGGGAAGCACTCTTTATTAAGAATTTTTTCATTCTCGAAGTTCGAATCCGAGACGTCTGATTAAAGAAGGAGTAGTTTCATCCGTTGCACCACATCCTCTGGTGGTTACAATTGTCAGGTTAAATTATGTCAAAAGAAGATCAAATAATAATTTATAGTCAAAAAATATTTCAAGTTTTTTGTAATTTGATTTTGAATTTAGACTAAAACTTGAAAAGTTTGAGTGTGCTACTTTATGTTCTGAATTAAATGAAAAAGTTATATAAATAAAACTGGAAAAATAAACATATAGAATAGTATTTAGTAAAAATTAGTTTAAAGAGAAAATTTATTTTGAAATTTTTTTTAAAAAATGTATAATGTTTAAGTTGTTGAAAGTATTGAACTTCAAGTTCTGATATCTTAAATGAAAAAAGTTATGGCAATAAAACTGGAAAAACACATATAGAATACTTAGTATTTAGTAAACATTAGTTTAAAGAGAAAATTTTATTTTGAAAATTAAAAAAATGTATAATGTTTAAATTGTTGAAAGTATTGAACTTTATGTTCTGATATCTTAAATGAAAAAAGTTATAGCAATAAAACTGAAAAAATATATAAATAGTATTAAGTAAAAATTAGTTTAAAGAGAAAATTTTATTTTAAAAATTTTAAAAACGCATAATATTTAAATTTTTGAAATTATTTATGATGTAATAAATTAAATATTACTGAGCCAAGAATTTAAGGAAATAAAAAATATTCTCATTTCGCTAAGCAAATGTAGTTACAGTCAAGGGTTTGAGCGATGGAGCCAAAATAATTACTAAATGATATTAAATACAAAAAATATTAAATTCATGATTAAAGAATATCGTTATAATATATTTTTTTAAAAGAATAAATATTAGTTGACACTTCAAATACATGTGCTGCGCCGCCCATATGAGGTGATTAATTTTGATATTAAATTAACCAGGTCTGCTGCCATTAGCAAATATATTCTAAAGCTCCTATTAGCTTATTAGCAGCGCAATTGACTATTTAAAAATTAATCATGATTTAGTTATCCAAATATAATAAAAATATATAAAAAGACATAGGGGTAAGATTATGTATATTATATAAATTGACATCTTCTTCAAATTGTAGAATATGTTGTTATTATGGGTTAAATAATGATAGTATTTAAACATTGAGATTATATAATGATCAATTAATTTTGAATAGTCCACTTAAAAGGTTATTTTACTTTGAATGATCCTTTGAAAAAGTCACTTAATTTTATTGTATGACTAAAAAGTCATTCAATTAGTGATATTTCACTTGGACAGTCATTCAATTATGTAAATATTTTTAATTAAATTTTGTTAAAATGTAATTTTATTGAAATTCAATATTTTTTAAAAATAATAAGTTGTCTTGTTTAATTATTTTATCGAATCCATTCCAATTATTTAATAATAAATTCCTTTAAAAATGGAAAATTTCTTTTATTTTTTTTGTTCTAGTATTTTCTTTTCTCTTATCTTCCTTTTATATAGGCAAAATTCTTTTTCTTTTTCTTTTCTAGTGTTTTTCTCCTTTTGTGAAATCAACAATGTCATGATACCTGTATGTTTCTTGCTACGGTATAACATTACCTTCTCTTTTTGCTTGATAATAGCAAAAAATTTAAAGTTAAACTAGAGTAAGTTAGCGAGTTAAAAATTATTCCTTCTTTTGAATCGAAAAAATTTATATTATTAAAATTAAATTTCATGTATGACAAAAAAATTATTAATTTGGAAAATTTCATTTATACAATATAACACATTGATTCTTATTTATTATTTTGTCAAAATACTGCAGACTCTAATTGTTCCAGGAATATTATGTTATGCCAAAAAGAAATTAATAGCCCCATCAACTAATTAAGGCACTAATGGAAAAAAAAATTGAATCAGTGTGATATTCCACCAATAAGCAAAATTGTCTTATTTTCACAAGTGGAAACATGTTTACTAATGAAAATGGGTACTTTATCAATTATAAAAAAAATTAAAAATAAAAGTTATATATCAACAAAACTTAATAACGATATCTAAATGGCAAAATGATCTGATGGACCCTTGTACTTGTATGAGTTTGTATCTGAACTCTTTTACTTGATTATATATCAATTGAATACTTAAACTCGATAAAATTCAACATATTAAATCCCTCTGACCATTGATTAAGCTTATGTGACAAATTAATTGCTGACCTGGCAAAGATACTTGATTTTATGCACAGAAGAAATGTGGCATATCATGTTTGACAAAAAAACTTTAAAATTAAATTCAACTCCTATCTTCTTTTCCTCGGCCCTCCCCTTTCTTCCCCACCCAAACCCTCCATTTCTTTCTCTTTCTCCCTTTCCCCGCTACTCTCCATCTTCTTCTTCTCCTTCTTCTCCTCCTCCTCCTCCTTCTTCTTCTTCTTTTCACTTTCTCTTTCTCCCTAAATTATAAATGAAATTGTGCTATAATTTATAAAGTGACATATCTAATAATTTTGATGGATAAAAAGTAATTATTAATTGTCTTTGTGAAATAAAAAATATTAAAATATATTGAAGTTTTTTAGTGGTGATTTGTTCGTATTAATGAAGAAAAGAGGTTTATGGTATTTTAAGTAATGGACGAAGTGATAAAAACTGTGATTGAAAGTTATGAATGATGAAAAACATAAAGAAAAATCAAATCTTTCTTGGTCTTCTTCGACGAGGAAGACTCCAAAAAAGTACTCTTCATCTAATTTCACAGGTTTATTCAATTTTTGTCTAATTTCTTCTAATAAAATAATATTTCAGTATACTTAATCTAAATTTGCAAATTTGGATATAGCCCTTTATTTTGTGTGACAAAAAATGAAGAAGAAAAGAACAAGGAGAATGGAGATGGTGATTGTAGGTTGAGGGAGGCGGAGGAGGAGGAAAGTTGAGAGAAACATCAATTGTAGTTTATTTTTAAAAAATAAAAAAATTATTATTTTTGTCATGTATTTAATATTTTTTTTAATTATCAGAAAATAGTGATGAAGATATTATGACATGGCATTAATGTATATGACGTGAAAATGACATATCATTTATGTATGGGAGGATGAGCTACACACATGATAGAAGGGATTTAAAAGTCTCATTTTAATCGAGTTTAACTGTTCAGTTGGCAAATAGTCGAGTAGGAGGGTTCAGAATATAAACTCATACAAGTATAAGGGTCCATCAGGCCATTTCACCTATTTAAATTACTTGACTGGCTTTCTAAGTGAAACATTGATGGTTGATGTTTAGGTTATAAAAATAAAGTTGAATGACTTTCTAAGTGAACTACTCAAAGCTGAATAACTTTGGAGTAATAAATAAAGTTGAGTAATTTTCTATATGTACCGTTCAAAATTAAGTGATTTTTTAATGACCTATTCAGAGCTGAGTGACCATATGAGATAATCTCCACAAATATTTATTATGCATCAATTTTATTTGATATAAACATCTAGTACAAGTAAGTAATTTGAAAAGTTTGAGTGCTTAGATCAGTTTTCCAAAAATTATTTTGCAAAACAATATATAGGTTTTGTGAAAATATATATTTAATCAATTGGCTTAGGTTTCGCTGATGGAAATTATTTTTGAATTTTTTTAAAATTTTATTTTTCTAAAAAAAAAAACATAAAGACAAGTTGTCACGCCCCGAGTCTATAGCCTGGACGTGGCTGGCACTCGAAAATCATTGTTGGTCCGTAAACGAACCCTTGTCCTGGCTAACTTACTTAATTGAAAACTTTAACATGCATACAGAAGATTTACAAGATGAATCTTTTAAAATATTTAATAAAACTCAAAGAAATTTCAATCATATTTTATACAAAGTCTGAAAAAATCTTTTCATACAATTAGTAATAATACTTAAAATGCTTGAATGAAAAGACTAGACTGACTCATTAACTTTGTCCATGAAGCTTCCATTATGCTAAAGATAGGTGTCGCAACAAGACCCACGGCTACCTGACTGTAAAATTAAAATATATAAACTAAACTAACTAGAGTCCTCTGAAAGCGAAGAGGTCTCACCAAATGCTTCTGGAAAACTGTCTTATTGAATGTCTGCTATCATGTGGATGTCTGAATCTGCATCATAAAATGATATAGTGCCAAAGGGTGTCAGTACGTGGACGTACGATATGTAAAATAGCCAAACCAGGAAAAACTCAGAATTCACTGCTCAAAATCATAGATTTAATGCTAAAAATAATTCAATAACATAAGTAATGCATTATAGCAAAATATCTTATTTAATGCATAAATAAATGTAACTCTGTCTGTGTCAGAAAATAATGTATAATGTAGCTTGAGAAGTTTCTTTAATCGACAACCATCACTATGAGCCTTGTGATGATATAACGTCTTGCCCATGTTGTAGAGTCATCTCATACCTTGCGGAGTAAGGGATGAAGTGTTGTGAATTCATATAAATTGGGTCATCTCAGTGGCATATGAGGAATTGTATATTTGGTACAATCATATTCTACGTTGGCTACATAGTTTATGGGACTGAAGTTATCTGAACTCGTTCCCACATAGGTGCTCAATACTACTCCCAAAACATGCATTGTGCTCAATAACTATAAGAATGTCCCAGATGAGGGGAAAAATGAAAATCTGCTGCTTGGAGTCTTGACTCAAGATATTTTCTTTAAATCGGCTTTTCTTTCTCAAAACTGATAATGTTTTCTTATAACCGGTAATGCCTTCTTTTAAAGAAAGAAAGTAGTCATGTTCTTTACTGATAAAATAATGCATTTGAAACTGTCAAGCTTTTCTTAAACTCTGAAATTTATACATAATAAATAGTAATGCAAAATACCTTAACTGATTGGACTGCTCTTTTAAAACTGATAGGCTATGCTCAAAATATAGTGTAGTAAATAGACTACTTGAATAACTCATGCTAAGGTACTTTTTTAATCAACTCATACTTTGAACCGAATGACTTTTCATGAATTCTATAGAGTCATAATCATATGAACACAATGTCTTATCATTCAAATCTTAACTTGATAATAGAGTAATAGTAAAACATAATAGGAAAAATAATTCTCGAATTAGCTAGAGATCTTGTAACTGTAGTAATACTTCAAGAATTTAAACGGATGTACTTAATACTGAAGTTCTTAGCATGATAATGATAAAATAAAAAAAAAATTCATGAAAAGATTCTAGAATTTCTCCATAAAATCATAGGAATGAAATTGACTTGACTCTTGATCGGAATTCTTCGTAAGGAATATAGATTAGGCACAAAAATAGTATTTTAGGTAGTCTTACATATCTGTAATGATGATAGAAGAATCAAACAACGAAGATTAGCCTTGAATCTCTTGAACCCTAGCCTCCTCTTTTCTCCTTAGCCCTAGTTCTTAAGATGAATTAGCATAAATGATTGAATATTCACGCTTGAGACTCGATATAGGGTTGAAAATGGCTTCAAAACGACAGAGTTTTTGGTCTAGGAAGGGTGGGAAAAGACTAGAATGCCCTTACTTTTTAAAACTACATGTCAAGTACAATGACGGGGCAAGTCCACGATGCAAACTTGTCGCGCTTCAGTTCATTTTTTTTTACTGAAAACTTCAAACGCGTTGAAAAACTATTTTTTTTAATAAAAATAGACATAAATCGCATTTGTCAAATACGTTTTATGTGTGACTTTTTGTAAATCGCTTTTTGAGTAATTTTCTAATCCCGTAGAAAATAATAGTACCAAAATTAAGTGCAAGTCCGCGACAGGTTCGCGATGCGGACATGTCGCGCACTTTTCTGGAATTGCATTTTTTGCCTCAAAAAATTATCTTTCAATCCGTTGTTCTAAAAATCAACCAAGACAATTTTCCTACACAATTTTTTGTACTGATCGCATTTTTGACCTCGAATTTGCCAAAAGAGTTTGAGAAAATGCGTTATTCAAGCAATCTTTTGTCTAGGAGTATTTTAGTAATTTCTAGGATGTTACACAAGTGGAGGTAGCAGTGGGTATAAGTAACGAAAAATTGAAACCAAATCAAATTAATTTTATTCTTTGATTTTTTTCGATTTGATGTTTTGCTATCTTTTTTTAATCAAAAGTTTGATTTTTTTAATTCAGTGTTTAGTATAAAGGTCCCGAAATTTTAGTGCATTGAAGAATTAAATCATTCACGAAGAAATTAAAGTAGCAATACATTTATAATTGAGATAGTTAACTTCAAATATTAATTTTCAAGAGAGATCCAAATATACATTTACCAATGTGCATCATGTAAAGGAATTTGTCTTTGTCCTTATTTTCCTCGAGCAGTAGTAGGAGGCTTAATGTTCTTGACAAAGACAAATATGACCTTTTTAAAATTTTAAATGTTTTATATTTTAATTTTGTCCTCATTTTATTTTTCATTCACATTAAAAAATTATTTTAAAAATATCAATCCAAATCTAGCCAAAATTGAAAAAAATTGAACTAAATTGAATTAGTTTGATGCAATATTAGGTGTACACCTTTTTAAAATAAAAAATAAAGAACTGAACCAAAGTTTAATAATATCGAACCGAAGAATCGAATGCTACCTTTAAGTGGAAGTTAAATATCTTTTGTTAATATTTTTCATCATTGCTTATAACATTTGTATGATTAATCGCTATTTGAAATTTGCATTTTAATAATTAGTGAAACTATACTCAAAGGACGAGTTGTTTAGGGTTCAAATCGAGGATGTTCCAAGGTGAAATATGTACGGGAAGAACTAGATACTATTCCAGTCAAGGATCAGAAGACCAACAAAGCAAAATACTATGCTCTTCTATCCAAAAGTTCATGTAATTTTGAACTTGGCTTGCTGTTAGAGGTCTTTTACGATCCTATATAATATTCGTAAACTTCAAATACTTAGGAATGGACTTTAACATACATATATAACTTAAAAATTCTTGGGTTCAACATATATGCATATGGAGGGTGGTTCAGATTATCGCTTAGAAGTTGCTAGCTGTAACATTATCTTAAACCATAATATTTTTATATATTTTAAATTATCAATTATTATGACCAATAATCCATTTTACATGATTTTCAAATATATAAATTTTATCTCAAAAAAATAAAAATTTCATGCTTAAATTCATAACCAAACTTAAATCAAATATAAATTGGAACATGTGGAATACTTACTAAATAAGAGAGTAATAGTACGTGGAAATAAGAAGTTAATGAAGTCACGTGAGAGAATATCCGTAAAAAAACAAACAAACAATTATGACATTGCCTTTATTAGGGAACAATTTACCTGTCAATACGAGACTTTCTGACGCGAATTCAAATTTAAACGAGTCTGATGCAGATAACTAACACCGAATGAAAAATCAAAACACGAAGGAGTAGTAATAAGATAGACGCATCTCCAGCAACAAATCAAAATCTCGTTGATCAAACGGTCATTATTGTTCCAAATCAAAATCTATAACATTCTTATAGAGAGTAATAGTACGTGGAAATAAGAAGTAAATGAAGTCACGAAAGAGAACATTTGTAAAAAGACAAACAAACAATTACAGCGTCGCCTTTATTAGGGAGCGGTTTATCTGTCAATACGATCTTTTCGATTCGAATTCAAATTTAAACAGGGCTAATGCGAATAACAAACACGAAATGAAAATCAAAATACAGAAGAGTAGTAATAAGAGATACGCATCTCCAGCAACAAATTAAATCTCACCGATCGAATGATCACTATTATTCTGATTCAAATTCTATAATATTCTTATCAAAATCTCGTCGATCGAATGGTCATTATTGCTCCAAATCAAAACGTTGTAACATCTTTATCATGAACCAGAGCATAGGATAACAAATCCCCCCGCAAGCCTCACACATCGCATGCGTACCATGAACCAGATAACTCATACGAAACCCTCCGGTATTTCCGTAAATTCTTACAAAAGCGAGACTAGTTATTAAACCAACCCCACCTCTACCTTCTATAAATACGTAAACACACCCCATTCATTTGAAACCGCTGCTTATTTGTAGAGCGAGAAAACGAGAGCAATTGCATAGTATAGCGCGCCAGCTCTAGAGAGAGAAACTCACAAAGAGACAGCAATGGAGTGAAGAGAGAGAGAGAGAGAGAGAGAGAAATTTCTCTTCTAAATTTCTTTTTTCTTCTCTCTGTATTTTTTCGAATTATTCAGCACATTTTGCGTGATCAAACACTGTTTTTGGTTTGAATTTTAAATTCGGTGAAATTCTGCCTAAAGGATGAGCCATTTAGGGTTCAAATCCTTGGTGTTTCATGATGAAGCATGTCTGGGAGAATTAGATACGATTCCAGTGGAGGATCAGAACTTTCAATTCCCGAACAACGAGATACGGATTCATCATATCTCTTCACTTAGTGAGCGATGTCATCCTCTCGCTATTCTGCAAACAATTTCATCACCTGTTCGCTGTAAGCTTGAACCGAACTCTAATTCGGCGCCAACTGGTTCAGAGCAGTCTCCTTTGATTAAACTTCATGCCTCTTGCTTCTATGAACTTAAGGTTATAGACATTAACCAGTTTTTTATTGAATAACGAACTATGACCAGTTGTATAGTGCTGAATTTACTTTTACTGTGAAATTACTGCACGAGTTGTGTATTTTTTGTTGTTATGCAATTTTGTGCCAATGAGACAAAATGCCTGCAGTGGTATTCACTGGGTATGTTGTTGTTGTTGTTGTTGAGACGCAATGCCTGTTGATGATTTATGTTTAATGTGAAATAGTGACTCTGCATTTACAATGAAATTACCATAGGCCTATTGTTGTTAGTTGTTTACAGAATTTCGTGAGACATTGTTGATGATTTTACATTTATTGTGAAATTATGATTCAGTTTTTCTCTTTTTCAATTGCTTACTCCCAAATATTTGTCAGTGAGAAATGTTTGTGGCATTTTATGTACGTGTGTATGCTAAGTTTTTTTTAGCAGTGCTACCAGTGCAGTTGTTTTGTGAAATAACTCGAAGATTTTTCTGATATGGCTATGATTTTGTTTGTTGACAATAGTTGAATTGTAAGGTGGTTGTTGTGGCATTTTCATGTGGATGTGTATGGGAACACTTTTGTGGTATTAAGATTTGATAATAAGGATCTGAACGACCTTGACAACTCTACATACATCGCATGCTTTATTTGGTGTTCAAAATCTATTGAAAATAATTGATATTTCTCATATGAGATGTAAATAGGTTCTCTTATATTTTTGCACCATGAATGAAAGATATCTGCTAAAACTGTTGTCAGAAATGTGATTTGTCTGGAGTGTACATAACATTAGCTCTGATAAGATGGCTGAGAAGTCCTGGATTCATATATTAAATAATGTATAATTGATGTTTTGTGGCTATAACGTATTCTTATGGATAAGATGGCTACTGACACTTTTGTTCCCTTTCCTTGGTCTTTGTGTAGACTGCAGTAGTCTTGTTGGGGGAAGAAGAAATACATTTGGTAGCAATGCCGAGTAAGCAGAAAAAGTTCCCCTGTTTTTGGTGCTTTTCAGTGCCCTGTGGTCTGTATAGTGCTTGTTTACAGATGTTGAATATGAGATGTCTATCACTTGTTTTTGATCTGGACGAGACTTTAATTGTTGCAAATACAATGAAGTCATTTGAGGATAGAATTGAGGCTTTGCGGGGTTGGTTTGGACGAGAGCCAGATCCAATTCGGTCGTCTGGAATGTCCGCTGAGATGAGGAGGTATATGGAGGACCGTGCGCTGTTGAAGCAGTACTTGGAGAGTGATTCTGTTGTTGACGGTGGAAGAGTATATAGAGCTCTGAATGAGGAGGTACTACAATCATCTGAAGGGCAAGAGCGTGTAGTTCGGCCAGTCATTAGGTTGGTGGAAAAGAATGTGGTCCTTACACGGATTAATCCAGAGGTAATAAATACGGAGATTTTCTTTCATTTCTCTGTTATACCTTGCACTTATTGATTCTTATCTTGATGAACACATCTAAGGCATGCATATTTCTCAATTATTATACCTTTTGCATCATGGAGAATACCCCCTGCTAAGCGAGTTCCCTTAAGGTGCTAGTGGAAGTTGATGAGTTGCATGTTGTGATATACTTGTGGAGTGCAGGTTTGGCTGTTGGCTTTTTAGTTTTAGGTTGTCATTAATTTTTTTAATATTTTCATATTATTCTTTTCATTTCTTAGTATTTTATGTTTATATTATGAAAGTGTATGCAGTGCATTGAGGCAAGTTGATTGATTGAATTTTGAAGTTGAGTACAGGATACTGTATGGTTACTCATACAAAATGGAGTACTCTTGTGGGGAAGTGGATTTGGTTGTTAATTTAAATGATTCATTTAGATTCACAGTAGCTGAACGTTCCATGCTTAAACATCTGCTGTAATCGTGTCTTTATATTTGACCTGTTATCAATATATTTATTAGTTAACAGCCTACAATTTTTTGGGACAACTGTGGTCACTCAACAATTATGTCTTCCTTCTTTTCAGAAAGCTCACACATTCTATTTATATCTTGTAGGCAAGGTTTTTTGTACAGTTTATTGAGACCATTCAGTGTCAAAGTTAATATTCCTTTGTTACTGTTAATTTGTTTTGTGGAAACCTTTTCTGCATCTAATGTCCTGAAGTCCACGTAATTGACATGTTTTCAGTCTCAATTAGGGCTTTTTGAGAAGAGCATGATGTTTTTCTTTGTTGGTCTTCAATCACATACTTTTTTAATTTGGTGTGTGCTTGTGTAATAGGTTTAGTTCATACTTCATTTTGGTCCAGTGTTGAGGTTGTGATACTTCTTGTGTCAAGAGAAAGAGTCGATTGAACCATATTGTTGTCTAAAGTGACTCATCCATTTTTCCTCAGTATGGTCCTTACACAAGTAAATTTGCTAATCCACCAGCATTGGCGAAGTTGGATACCCCTGTGGACTGATCACACTCGGGCCTTATTTGTTTGCAGTTAATGGATGTCCGAATCTAAATCATTCAGATTCAGTCCATTAAGTGTGAAATTTGATAATTTAGATTCATCCCAATAAGGGTGTTTGTTTTGTTTCCGTAAAGATATGACACTTGGACCTAACTCAATCCCAAAAGCTAGCTCATGAGGGGAGGATTACCTAAGTCCATGTAAGTAGACCATTAGTCTATTCCCCAAACAATATGGGACTCCAAACCCACACTAGCACCCCCTTCACACCCAAGCGCAATTGGATCATGGATCAGGAGCCCAAATAGGGATGGAACTATCTCTGATACCATGTAAAGATATGACAAGTGAGCCTTAACCATTTCCTAAGGTTAGCTTAAGAGTAGAGGAATACTCAAGTCCATATAATTAGATCACCAGTCATTTCTCCAACCAATATGGGAGTCTAAATCCACTCTCACACCCCATCATCACGCTCAGGCCCAACTAGAGCGTGGATCGGAAACCCAAATGGAGATGAACCTGTCTCCGGTACTATGTAAAGATATGGCACTTGGGCCTGGTTCAACCCCAAAAGCTAGCTTTTGAAGGAGGATTGCTCAAATTCTTATAAATAGACCACCAGTCTATTCCCCAACCAGTGTGGGACTCTAAACCCACTCTAATTCCTTTTAAAGTCTCTTAATGAGTCTAAATGAATTAGATCTATGACAGAGTTTTGACACCATTCAAGTTCTTTAAATAATACGCTTATTTTTCAAGATCTTTCAAGTCTCCCTGCGTCTCCTCTCAACAAGGTTTTTACACTTCTTGCTCTCCTTTCCCACCTCTTGAACTGGTAAGTTTTCATAATTAGCAATTACAGAATATGTATTGATATTTAGCAAGAACTCTTGTAAAGATTAAACACAATATAAGTGAATTATTTAAATTACCAACACTGCTCAGCGCCACACTCACCTAATGAACCCATGAAACCTTCGATCCTTAGAACTCAATGCCCCCCCTTCTTCATCCTTCGTGAAATAGAAGCAGTTCATCTCTATTTTTCTTAATTTTTTTCTTTTGGGTCTTATGTAAAACAGCCTTAGATAACTATTTCGTGACTGTAGATTACGATTTGAAGCGTTTACTAGCTCTTGTTTACAGATTAGGACACAACGACAAGGCAGATCCAAAGAGCTTATGCAAGTTCTCTTTACAGAAATATAAGCTATAGAGAAACATCAGGAAAGCATGAAAGAATTGAATATTTGAATTACTTAATTTGTTACTGTAATTTTTTAAATTTATATGGACTAAAATTTTTATTTACATATTTGATTGTTCAGTTTTTAATCAGAAAACAAATTTATTTTGTTAGTCTGAGTTTTTTCTTATATTTTATTACGATAGAGTTAACTTCCATTTACACATTGAGATATTGAAAACACACGGTCTTAATTATTCAATGTTCAGATCTCGAGACAACATCTTAATATTGAAATGTGCATTTGGATTTAGACATCTAAATCTCAATGCACATCTTAATATTGATTCAACTTAATGGAAACAAACGAGGCTCAGAGATCTGCATCCTTACCTATGCGAATTGCTGGAAGGAAGCATTTGGAGGGGTGGCAAGCA
The DNA here is from genome assembly GCA_011800125.2 of Solanum clarkiae. Lineage (NCBI taxonomy): Eukaryota > Viridiplantae > Streptophyta > Magnoliopsida > Solanales > Solanaceae > Solanum > Solanum clarkiae. The sequence goes on along the minus strand of JAABOM020000110.1, from coordinate 6,405,090 downwards.
GTCCACCTCCAGTCTTTGTTCTTTTATGTCTCTTCCATTCATTCAATATTGTGTTCATGTAGCTAAATGAAAATGGTATCTGGATGTTTGGCCTTCCAGTATAAGTTCCTCTGGAATATATAAGATTTTCATCGTCTTACTACAGTTATTAGCGTAACACTGGAATGTGAACTCGAATTCTGTTGCACATTTTGCCACACAATGTGGCTGTCTCAAGATAAGTTTTTATCTTCACATTTTCTCATCATGGTAACTTCTTGCGCAGAATCGGGATACCAGCGTGCTAGTTAGATTACGTCCTGCGTGGGATGAGTTGAGAAATTATTTGACAGCAAAAGGTCGGAAAAGGTTTGAAGTATATGTTTGCACCATGGCAGAGAGAGATTACGCATTGGAGATTTGGAGGCTACTCGACCCAGGGTCGCACCTCATTAATGCCAATCAATTGATGGACCGTGTTGTATGTGTCCGATCAGGTTAGAACCTAGAATACTTTCCTGTTTTATGACTCCTTGGGGAAATAATATTTTGTTCTTCTATACATGGTAACACGATTCCTCTTCCCTATCCTGGCAATAGAAAAGGTCAATCTCTTTTTACAGTGAAGCATAATTAAGCACCATAAGTAGTGAATGATTTGTCTTCTTGTGTTTGATCTAAACTCATTGGGTGATTTTTTCTTTAGCTTCTAATGTTAGTGGCAGTGATTTCCAAAAGGCTGCCTACTGTGATTGCTTCTCATCAGCAGACTATAATACCCTTTCCTCTTGAACTGGTAAATTACGAACCTCTTTTATTTAACCAAGTAGCATAATCTATGTCATTGATCCCACAGGGGCCAAGAAGTCTTTACTTACTGTCTTTCAAAATGGCATTTGTCATCCAAAATTGGCGATGGTTATTGATGACCGATTAAAAGTGTGGGAAGATAAAGATCAACCTCGTGTTCATGTTGTCCCTGCTTTCACTCCATATTATGCTCCACAAGCAGAGGTGTGCTTTGCGATTTCAAATGATTTTAATATCATCTTTTTGTCTGGTCATACCGAGACTGAATTGGAACTTCTTTATTGATTAGATGGCCAATGCAGTTCCGGTCCTGTGTGTGGCGAGAAATGTTGCTTGTGATGTTAGAGGTCGTTTCTTTAAGTAAGTTCATTCTCAGTCCTCAAAAGAGAGATTTAAGTTTTGAGTCAATGAAGTAGTTCTTTATCTGATGCATTTTCTTTGTCAATAAGAGAGTTTGATGAAGGCCTACTCCGAAAGATCTGTGAGATCTTCTATGAAGATGAGGTTGTAAATTTACCTTGTGCACCTGATGTTAGCAACTACTTAATGTCTGAGGTATTCATCTACAAGCTCTTTAAATTTCAACTTTAAATGAAGGTTGCGCATTATGATGAGGGTTTTCTTTCTTTACTCAAAGGATGCTGGTTTTGCGTCATCTGGGAATGTTGCTCCTATTCCTGAGGGAATGTACGGGCCTGAAGTTACCCAGAGGTTGAATCAACAGGTGCGGTTTTAACTGTTATTACTGCCTATGTTGACTTCTTGTCACATGATTGATCCCCTCCAAAACTTGGAAGTGTTAACACGTCACATATCAAATGAAGTACTTGATTTTCAGCCAGTCATTTGCTTATCTTCTCATGTATATATTCTATCCAGGAGGGAAAAGTTAATATGAACTCTGCTCCTGTTTTCACGAGTAACAATCCTGATATGAAGTCAGGAAGCTCCCAGCTTATGGTTGGAATTGCTGGGAATGTACCTCCTCAATCAGTGAGGCCAGTTCAACCTTCAGAAAGTATTGAAACCTATCTTTACCTGCAGTTATAAAATAGATGTATTACTCCTTTTTGGTTTCAACCATTAGTTCATTTTGTTCTTGTGTGTGTTTAGAACCAAGTTTGCTGGGAGCTCCATTTAGACGAGATAACAGCTTTTCTGAAGCTGATGGTGATGGGAAGAGAAGGTACCCCATATTGAATCCTAGCCAGGATATGAGGTATTGTGGTTCAGCAGAACCTCCTTTATTATCTAAAGTGCCTCAGAAACCACCCATACTGCCCATACCATCATCACAGGGTGGATGGTTGGTTGAAGATGACCTAAATAAAGGACAGATGGGTAGTCGATCACCTGGAATTTTTCAAGAATCTGATGCATCAAGGTATCCTAAACAGAGAGGTCATCAGAATTTTCTGAGTCAAGGTGCAACAAGCATGGTGTTACCAACATATGCATCTACAGGGAAGAACGGGGAGGTACTTGTTACTGCTTCTCTCAGAAATAGTTAAGACTGTCTTCCTGCTGACTTATTCATTCGATGCACGACTCTTTGCAGGCAAATTCCAGGCAGGAAATGCATAGACAGAATTCCCTTATTCATCAGACAGGTGAGTTTGAGTTCGCTCTTATACTGTGTTACTGCTTATTGCTATTTTATAACACCCCATTTGTTGTTATGAAGTTGAAATATTTATTAGCAAAAGTTGGCCTCTAGGAAGCAATGCATTTATTACCCATATTGCACTAGTGTTTGCTCTTGGGGTTAAATAGCTATCTCAGTGACTCTTTTGGGGAATGAAATGTTGTTAATTTAATGTCTAGTATTAAGAGTCTGTTTGGAATGTCACCTGGTAATTAAGATTGGTGTAATTACCAGCCTAGTAATTTACTGCGACTTGCTTGTTTGCCACAATGTAATTATGGTGTAATTACAAGTGTGCCGTTTGGCTGCACAAGTGTAATTACAAGGTTATATTAAATTTTAAAAATAAAAGTTAATTATCTAAAATTAAAAATTTATATTAGATAATAAGAGCATTTATAAATAATATTAGATTAAATTTTTAAGATATATATTATCTTTTGAAAATACATTAATTAGTAAACATATGTTCTTAACTAGTATAATAAAAAAATCAATTA
>JAABOM020000110.1:6377633-6402056 GCA_011800125.2 Solanum clarkiae | reverse complement strand
ATTACTCAAAAAAAAAAACTAAAATACAAAATTTATTCCAACATCATGAAATGTATGTTTCACAAAAATATTAAATATTATAAATATAATTTCATATTATCAAAAAATATTTGATAAAAAATAATCTATCTAATCTAACTAAAAATGGTTTGTAATGTGAAATATCAAGTCAATAATACTAAAATAATTGAAACTAAAAATATAACATAAGTTCTAAATTCGAAAAAAAAAAACACAATACTTTTATGTCAAATTTCAACATAACTTACATAAATACGATTTAAAAAGAAAAAAAAACATGAGTTTATAACTTTATCCAACAACGAATTCAACTTTAATTTAAAAATTAGAATACTAATAAAATCATGCTTATGAAAAAAATAAACATAGAATAAATAAATAAGAAAATAATATGAAAAATTGTATGAAATCACATGATATATAAAGGTCGAAAATGAGAAGAAAATAAAAATAAATATTATAAAATAAAAAATAGTTTTGGAAGTTAATTTGAAATAATCAAAATAAAAAATAAGTTAAAATAAAAACATTAATACAACAAACAACAACATACCCAGTGGAATCCCACAAGTGGGGTCTGGGGAGGGTAGAATGTACGCAAACCTTACTACTACCTCATAGAGGTAGAGTGGTTGTTTCCTAGAAACTCTTGTCTCAAAAACCCATAAACAGAATAAACTAGATATGAAAGACACGGAAGGAAAGAAAAGGAAACAAAAAGAGCGACTAATAACTATATACACATGATGGTACACAGATACAATAATATTAACATTTATAAGATAGATAATGGCAACACAAGATATAAAGGCACGACTAAACCTACTACCCCTATTATACCCCACATCAAGACATCAACCTAACCCTACTAACCTATTAACCTGTTACTCTAATTCGCGACATCCATTCCTTCCTATCTAAGGTCATGTCCTCGGTGAGATCAAGTTTCACCATATCTTGTCTGATCACCTCCTCCAATACTTCTTCGGTCTACCTTTACCCCTCCATGTAACTCCTAAATCCAACCTGTCGCACCTCCTAACAGGAACATCGGTGCTTCTTCTCTGCACATGTCCAAACTATAGCAGTCTCGCTTCCCTCATCTTGTCAGCCACAGGGGCCACCTCTAGCTTCTCTCGAATGGTCTCATTCTTAATTTTATCACTCTTGGTATGTCCATACATTCATCTCAACATCCTCATCTCCGCAACCTGTATCTTTTGAACATGTGAGTTTTTTATTGGCCAACACTCCACCCCATACAACAATGACGGTCTAATCACCAACCTGTAAAACTTAACCTTGAGTTTAGGTGGTATCTTCTTATCACACAATACTCTAGAGGCAAGCCTTCATTTTGTCTATGCTGCCCCAATACGGTGTGTGACGTCATCGATATCGCTACTACTCTGGATGATGGACCCAAGATATTTAAAATTTTCTCTCTTGGGAATAGGTTGAGTAGCAAGTCTCACATCGATGTCTGCTTCATCCTTCGTAATAGTGAATTTGCACTCCAAATACTCTGTTTTGGTCCTGCTCAATTTGAACCCTTTGGACTCCAAAGCGTGTCTCCAGACCTCCAAGCTATCATTAACTTTAGCCCGAGTTTCATTAATCAATATTATGTCATCTGCAAATAGCATACACCATGGAACCTCCTCTTGAATAGACCATGTCAGCTCATCACCAAGGCAAACAGAAAAGAGCTCAACACAGATCCTTGATGAAATTTCATCTCAACACGAAAATACTCTAAGTCTCCTCCCGCTGTTCTTACCCGAGTTTTGGCTCCATCGTACATGTCCTTTATCACCCTAATATATGTCATCGGGGCACCTTTCACGTCTAGGCACCTCCGTAGGACATCCCTCAGAATTTTGTCAAATGAAAACATAATAAAAGAAAGAAATTTAAAAGTAACCAACATGTAATTAGCAACAATTCATAATCTCCCTGTGAATTGGAGAGTGGAGTTACACCCCGCCAATTACATCGAATAACCTACTGACCAAGTAATTATTGTCTAACCAAACAAGCCACACAATATAATTACACCAAATCCAATTTCCAGGGTGGCTTTCAAACGGGCCCTAAGTTTGACTTCAGTCTTTGCTGCTACTGATGCTTCCCTGAGGGCTAGTTTTCAACTTGTGATTTTGAGCTCCAGCTATCAAATTATAACAAATCCAACTAGGTGCGTGTTTCTTTATCAATTATGGAGGGGATATGATCTATCCAAGCATATAAAGAAGGCTCGAATTGAATACATTTACTTATTGATTGCCAAAATGGCGGTATGTGTGTATATTTATTGATCAAGATCGTGTTTGGAAGGAGTTCAAAAGAAGTTTTTTGAGTAATCTCGAATTCTAGAAGCAAACTATTGTTTATCTTTAGTTTGGTATTAGGGAGAACAAGGGATGGTCTGGGATAGTCGAGTAAGAGATCCGCTAAAGTGTTCATTTTGACACATTCTCTTTGATCTTCTCCTTTTCCTTATTTATTTCCTCTCTTAGTCAAGTTCATAACATATGCTTGCTAGGCTAATTGTACTTTGCCTTGACAGAGGGTAGATTCTCTCAACATCAGTCGCTATTTAACAACAGAGAATCTCAACTAGAAGCTGGGAGAATGAACTTCTTACCATCATTAGCTACTGGAGTGCTGCAAGAAATTGGAAGGCGATGCAACTCAAAGGTATGTGCTACATACTTTTTAGCCAAGATGTTATCTCTCTCTGCTTGTATTGATTTTTCTTGGTTTCATAGTAAGCTCCACCGTGTCTTGCTTTGTAGGTTGAGTTCAGGCCTGTGGTGAGCACCAGTGAGGAATTGCAATTTTCAGTTGAGGTTAGAGAATTCATTATGGAAGAATGTTTTTCACCTATCTGAAGCTATTGCAAGGCTTGAGTAATTGCATTGTTGTCATATAAATATGAAGAGAAATTTCTGTTAAACATCACTAGTTTCAACTGATAGTAATAGTGTTCCTCTTCTTTGATTCTAATGTGATACTAGGAAGTACTGTTCAAGGTAATGACTTATAGGATACTTGAAAGTAGTGTGCTAATGACTTTGACATTCATGGATCTGTATATTCTAGTAGAGTCCATTAAAATTTTAATCTATATGTGAGACGTGCTGTGTGAACTTGTGTGGATGTTCATGTCTTGATTTTTCACTCTGAAAATTGATAGTGCTTATGAACTGTTTGTTAATGTCTCTCTTTGAAGATATTCATTTTGATATGAGTGTGTTGCTCTTGTCATTGTTGTTCCATATAGAAGTGTAATAATTTTGGTATCTGAATTTAGACAAACAACATAAGGTTTTATATTCAGAATTCTGAGCCTGAATAATCTTTAGGTCTTCTTCACTGGTGAGAGAGTTGGCGTCGGAATGGGTAAGACTAGGAAGGATGCCCAACAACAGGCAGCTGAGAATGCACTTCGTAACTTGGCTGGTAAGATCCTTTTTGAAATGCCCCTTTGAATTTCCTGGTTTAACTTGTTTCAAGAATCCTGAAATTACTGTGAGGGAGATTCATTTTTCTTGCAACTATTTCATAAGAGGATTTACGTAATGAGTAAATTCTTAAGAATAGTGCGCCATGTTAAGTAAATTCTAAAAAACTATGTCTCCTGCAGTGTTATCTAAAGATATTCTTCATTTCTTAAAGCGGTGAGCTGATTCTCGAAGTAGCGTGTTCTTGCTTCATGGGTGAAGCCATGGTCTTTAGGGAAGTTTGTGCTTCAAACAATGGTTCATAAAGGGATTTAGCAAGAATCTGCCGCTTTTTCGAATTTTGAGGAGTTGGATTAGTAACGGAATCATTGTATATTGCATGCTGGAGTGAATTTTTCTCATTACAACTTAAACTTTTATTGACTAAATTCATTGATTTTTGATATTTTAGTTTCCAGTAAATTCTGCACTGTACTTCAAAGAAATGTGTGCTTCGCTTCTCACTTTTGCTTCACATCCCATGGACTTCTTCACCCTTTTCTCTTTCAAAAACACTAATCTTGTGTGTTTAGCAGAATTATCCTTCATTTCCTTTGTTGTCACTTCTACATGATGTTATTATATCACTCTTGTTAATTCTGACATGTTAACACCTATAGCTGAATTCAATTTCATTTTATGATACGATCCAGGACTTTGCTTTAATTTCTTTCCCCTTTCAAAGTTACCTTGTCAGGATACAATTTATTTTTTAGAGATAATTTGTAGACTAATATTTACTTATATGCAGGTAAATACATCTCATATATTACATCTCACCCTCAGGTAGAGGATAAAGATTTCGATAAGATTTTGGTGGAAAATGAAAATGGGATTTTGTTGGACGCTGTCAATCACGTTGAACCTTCAGTAGAGGATAGATTACCTCAAGTAAATGTTTCAGAGTTGGGAGTTAATGGTGATGCTGCCCATGACCAATCACTTAGTTCTTTGAAAACGTGACTGGTCTTTGATTTTGGGGGTGGGGGTGTGCACCGAAGCAAATCTTGGAGATGATGGGTTGAGATTATTTGGGTTTTTTACCCCTCCTTCCTTGGATTGTGTTGTACCAGATTCGGGAGCAAAACAGGGAATTCTGGAGCTTGTTAGCCACCTGTTTATCTGGCTATGTAGGCCATCCTTCATGCTTCTTATTTTGGAGGTATAATGGTGGTCTTTAGTTGTAATTCTGCCCCTTCTCTTTCCCATCACAATTTTGTTCTCAGGTAACTTCTGCCTGTGTGCTTCTGCTCCTAATATCTTTTGGTTCTAAAAGATGGTCTACCCTAACTGGAAGGCCATATGTTCCAATAGCTTCTTGTCTCTGTTCTGGGCAAAGAATTTTGACCATATCCTATTCTTCCTCAGATGCACCTAGCTTCTGGCTCTTGTTGAGATTTTCTGAGTTGCTGAAGTAGCATGTACTGGTACTTCTGGTGCAATGAGTCAAAAGGGGGATCAATTCACCCAGGTAATCTTAGGGCTAATATATATGATGTTTATCATAAGCATAAGCCAGGTTCCCCAATTCCCTAATCTAGTCTCTGCACGGGGAAGTCTGTCGTTGTACGTTTAAGTGCTGAGCTAGTTCTCGGACAACGAATTCATGTTCTTTGATTGGTAAAACACCAACTTTAGTTATATGTTGATTGTGTAGAAGACTATAGCTGTCCACTTCGAATAATGTCCAGACAAGGAGGGTTATTGCCACCTGTGTCATTTCATATTTGGAGGTCCTGTAGCAGTGATTTTGAAGTCTTCACAACTATCAAGTTGGCCAACTTTTGGGTGCATTCACAATTCTCCCCGATGATGGTACCGAGAAAATGTATTTTGTTCCGTTCTACTTCCATTGGAAAAGTGATTCATACATTTTTTTTATACAAGGGCTTTTTTGGCGTCCTGTTTGTAACTATCTATTCTATTTTCTTGCAGTTTATTTTTATACAAGGGCTGTTTTGCCTTTATGGCTATTGGCTGTTGCATACCTGTACCAACATTTGACATATAGATCCCCCACGGCTAAGATAAAAGTAACCCGACAAATCATTTTTTTTCAAAATGTTAAATTATAAAAGATAAATAAAATCTTTATATTAGAATTTCAAAATATATTCCTAGTTCATTAATTAAAGATAAAAGTTAATACAATTTTATTTCCTCTGTTTCATATTAAGTGAATTTCTGAGGTAATGCACACATATTAAAAGCAAAATATTTTTCACTATTGCTCTTCATGAAATCATAAATATGTAGTGTAATTTATCTTCTAGAAAATATAAAACTTCAATAAATGAAAGGGCAAATATGAAAAAAATTTCAAACATTCTTTTTTGAATTTTGAACAATTTAATTATTTTGAACATTGAAAAAAACTATAAAAATTTAATTAATTTGAGACGATGGGAGTAGTAAATATGTAATCATTGGCTAAGTATTGAACTAGATCAAGACAGGATCCAAATTTCAGTTTGGGGGTGCTAAGTGGGTTAGATTTAAAGGGTTGATCTCATTATAGATAATATGTTGGGTGCTGATCGCGTAGAACTGAGTTGTGACGATGCATTTATCAAGTTGGACCCAAAAGCTTTAAGGTGTGTATTCTTGTGGAGTATAATTAGATATTTTTTTAATATGATTAAACAATAATTTGGTGATAGGTTGACTGGGCTCCATAAATAAAGTAAGTATAAATGTCATATATATAAATAAGAAAAGCATAACTATATAGAAGATAGAGTCATGATATAAGAGATAATGAAAATGAAGGAGTAGGATACACAGCGAAAAAATCGTGTCAAGAAACATACATGAAAGGGCAGGTCCAACACCTACGAGCAAGAAGAGCAAGCTACAGAAGTTCATTAAGCAAGGAACAAAACCAACGATAACTACCTCTAAACAACCTAAAAACTAATCCAAACTCAACCTAATAAGGAGCATTACATCAAATCAAGAATAAATCACATAAGTAACCAACTAATAATACAATACCTAATAATTATAATCAATAATAATCATTTGAATGTCCATACCCCAGAAGGTACAACCAACAAACATAATCCAACTGGCCACGACCGACAATGCTAAACAACAATCAATATACTGGTGACAGACGATGTGTATGAATGCAAGATATGCAATAGAACCATCAATAACCATAGTAACAAAGTGTATAGACCTATCCCGGTTATGTTGCAAGGTAGAACTCATGCAATGTCCTCACAGGGTATAGTCATACTCATGGCCACAGAGATCCATCGAGGACGCAGGAAGTCCATAAATGCCAGAGCTCGAATCAAGCCTTATATTAAGTCATCTTAGTCATGGTACTGGAGGAAAGAGTAGTCAAACCAATGTAAGAAAGGGCGATGACGCACTGGCTAGTCAAGTAAAAGCTGAAAACATCCCAGATGTTTCTGCCTCTATAGTCATCAGTGAAAAGAAGTATGTCCTTGATGCTTCATAAATCTCAAAATCCATTTAGCAAGTGATTCAGGTGGTACGATTCCCGTTAAAGCCATTTTAAAATCAATCATGTGAAAACAATCTTTTCCATGGATGATAATGACGGTGCAATGCATGAACCAGAATCGTACCATAAAATATGTGAGATGAAAAACCAATGCAATGCATGCCATAACTTATGGTCTAACTGCTCCTCGAACAAAGCCTTGATGCCAACAATATAACAATAGCTGCAATAAAGCATCACATTACTACTATTAAACAACAAGCAAAGAAAAATCAAGGACCTCAAAATCAATAGAAGGAGAGAAAGAACTCAAAAGACGCCGACTTACCCCAAACATACCAATCTAGACCACAATTGAATATATCTAAGCCAAATCTATGGCTACAACGAGCCACTAAGGTCTCAAATACTAGTATAAGATACACTATTCGAAACCAGCCTTACTGGAAATCACACTTAGCTACAAGGACAATAAAGCTTATCCTAAAATATCTAAGGCTCATATCTAGCCTACGACCATCCGTATAACCCCTAATAAAAAGATATTCTTGCTAACTCATACCACTAGCAAGATCACAAGCCTAAATTAAGAATTTCACGAGATTATACTAGTTTAAGGCTTAACTAAGAGTCAAGAAAATAGTATAAAAAAATCAAATATGGTGTAAATACAATTCTAAATCATATGTAATTCATACTAAATATCATCTAATAAAGCCAATCAAGAATGAAGACTGTAGCCTACCTCTAAGCTGATCGCACATGCTCCAAATTTAATGCACAAGGGCTATTTGCTTTGAAACACTTCTAAAGGCTCATTACTGGTAGGCCGGTGTAATTTTTCAGGAAAGTTGGCCACGAACTGCGGACAACGCCGAAAACCGTGGGCTAATACCCACGAAAAACTATTGAAATTGCATCTTTTCCTGTTGCTTGACCCATAAAATCCTACCAAGCATCCTACGGCGCCGCCGGGCCACCAAGGCTTTTGCCAGGCTCGTTACGGACGAGTCAGTGTACTTTTTTAGGAAAGTTGGCCCTGATCCCTGGACAACGCCAGAAACCGTTGGCAAACACCCACGAAAATCTATCAAAATTACCTGTTTCCTGTTGCTTAGCTCATAAAATCCTACCAGGCGTCCTGCGGTGCTACCGGGCAACCTAGGCTCTTGTCAGGCTTGTTACGAATGAGTCGACGTAATAGTTTGAGAAAGTTGGCCCCAAGCCCCGAGCAGCGCCACAAACCGTAGGCTAACACCCATGAAAAACTATCTAAATCTTCTGTTTCCTGTTGATCCCCTAAAATTCTATCAGGTATGCTTCGATACCGCCAGGTCACCTGAGACTTTTGCTGGGCTCTTTACAAATGGATCAGTTTAATTTTTTTGGGAAAGTTAGCTCGAGTCCTGGGCAACACCAAAAATCGTGGGCTAACACCCACAAAAAACGACTGAAATAGTCTGTTTTCTATTGCTTGGCTCATAAAATCCTACTAGGCATCCCGCAGCTTCGTCGGACCACCTAGGACTCTTGTCGGACTCGTTACGAATGGGTAGGTGTAATTTTTTGGGAAGGTTGGCCCCGAGCCCCGAGCAGCATGACAAACCTTGGGCTAATACCTATAAAAAAACTATTGAAATCGCCTGTTTCCTATTTCTTGGCCTATAAAATCTTATCAGGTGTCCTCCGGTACCATCGAGCCACCTAGGACTCTTGTCGGGCTCGTTACGGATGAGTTGGTGTAAATTTTTAGGAAAGTTGGCCCCATGCCTTGGGCAATGGCAGAAATCATGGGCTAAAGTTGGCCCTGCGCCCAGGGCAATGGCAGAAATCATGGGCTAACATCTACGAAAAACTGTCGAAATCGCTTATTTCCTATTGTTTGGCTCATAAAATTCTACCAAGCGTCATGTGGTGCTGCCAAGCCACTTGGAGCTCTTGTTGGGCTTAATATGGACAGGTCACTATAATTTTTTGAGAAAGTTAGCACCGAGCCGTGGGCAGCGCTAGCAATTGCGGGCTAACACTAACAAAAAATTGTCAAAATCGTCTGTTTCCTATTGTTTGGTCGATAAAATCCTACAGGCGTCCTATAGTGCTGCAGGGCCACCTAGGATTTTTTCGGTCTTGTTACAGATGGGTCAGTGTAATTTTCTGGGAAAGTTGACTCGGGCCCCAGACAATGCTGAAAACCGCAGGCTAACATCCATAAAAAACTCCAAAATCGTCTGTTTCCTGTTGCTTCACCCATAAAATCGTACCAAATATCTGTAGTTCTTCCACGTCATCTAGGACTTTTGCCAGGCTCGTCACATAAGGGTCAGTGTAATTTTTTAAAAAAGTTGGCCTCGAGCCCCGACCGGCGCCAGAAACAACGAACTAACACCCACGAAAAACTATTGAAACCTACCAGGTGTCCTGCAACACCACCGGGCCACCTGGGCTTTTGCCGAGATCGTTACGGATGGGTAGGTGTAATTTTTTGGGAAAGTTGGCCCTGATCCGGGGCTAGTACCCACAAAATGTACCGCAATTGCCTATTTTCTGTTGCTTAAATCTTAGCAAGCGTCTTGCGGTGCCACTTTGCCACCTTGGGCTCTTGCCGGGCTCTTACGGACCAGCAAGTATAATGTTTTGGGAAAGTTGGCCCCGAGTCCCGAACAGTACTAGAAATCGTGGGTTAACACACACGAAAAACTGTATAAATCGCCTGTTTCTTATTGCTTGGCCTATAAAATCCTATGGGCGTTCTCCGACGCTGCTAGGACACCTAAGGCTATTGCCGGGCTCGTTACGGACGGATCGGTGTAATTTTTTGAGATAGTTTGACCGTATCCCCAAGAAGCGCCAGAAATCGTGGGCTAAAACCCATAAAAAACTACTGAAATCATCTGTTTCCTATTACTTGGCCCATAAAATTCTATCAGGTATCCCGCAACATGGCAAGGTCACCTGGGGCTCTTACGGGACCTTTATGATCAGGTTGGTGTAATTTTTTGAGAAACTGTGGTCAGATCCTCGGGCAGCGCCAGAATCATGGGCTAAAGCCCACAAAAAACTGTCAAAATCATCTGTTTCTTGTTGCTTGGCCCATAAAATCCAACAGGATATCCTACGGCGGCGCCGAGCCACGTGGGGCTCTTTTGGATCTTTACAGATAGGTCGGTGTAATTTTTGGGAAAACTTCATCCGAATCATCGGGCAGCGCTAGAAATCATGGGCTAACACCCATGAAATATTGTCGAAATCGCCTATTTCTTGTTGCTTAGCCCATGAAATCCTACCAGGTATCCTGCGACGGCGCCAAGCCACCTGGGGTTCTTTTCGGACTTTTTACGGACAGTTCGCTATGAGTTTTTTGAGAAACTTCAATCGGATCCCTGGGTAGTGCCAGAAACCGTGGGCTAACACCCATGAAAAACTACTAAAATCACCTTTTTCTGTTGCTTGGAATCCTAATAGGAGTCCTGTGGCGCCACCGGATCACCTAGGGATCTTGCAAGGCTCATTACGGACGAGTCGATATAATTTTTCAGGAAAATTCGATCGGATCTTTGAGCAGCGCCAGAAATCGTGGGGTAATACCTACAAAAAGCTGTCGAAATTGTCTGTTTCCTGTTGCTTGGCTCATAAAATCCTACCAGGCATCCTGCGGCCCGCCAGGCCATCTAGGGCTCTTAGAGAGCTCGTTACGGATGGGTCAATGTAATATTCTTGGAAACTTCGACTGGATCCCTGGGTAGCGCTAGAAATCATGCGGTAACACTAACGAAAAAATTTCGAAATCGCCTGTTTCTTGTTGCTTCGCCCATAAAATCCTACCACACATCTTTCGGCATCGCCGGATTACCTGGGGCTCTTGCTGGACTCATTACGAATGGTTCGTTGTAGTTTTTCAAAAAAGTTGGCCCTCAGCCCCAGACAGTACTTGTGGGCTAACACACATGAAAAATTACTGAAATCATTAGCTTTTTGTTGCTTGGCCCATAAAATTCTACCAAGCGTCTTGCGGCACCGCTGGGCCATTTGGGCTGTTATCGGGCTTGTTATGGATGGTTCGGTGTAATTTTTTGCAAAATTAGCCTCGAGCCACTGGCAGCGCCAGAAATCGTGGGCTAATACCCACGAAAAACTATCGAAATTGCTTGTTTCCTTTGCCTTGGCTCATAAAATCCTACCAAGTGTCCTGATGTGCTGCAGGGCCACCTCGGGCTCTTATCGTGCTCGTTACAGATGGGTCGATGTAATTTTTTAGGAAAGCCGGCCTCGAGCCCTCTGCAACCACAAAAACTGTGGGCTAACACCCACAAAAACTGCTAAAATCACTAGTTTTTTGTTGTTTGGCCCATAAAATCCTATCAGGCGTCTTATAGTGCCGCTAGGCTACGTGGGGCTCTTGCCGGGCTCATCACGAATGAGTCGGTTTAATTTTTCAAGAATTCGACCTCGAGCAACACCAGAAACCATGGGCTAACACCCACGAAAAACTACCCAAATCGCTTGTTTCCTGTTACTTGACCCATAAAATCCTACCAGGCATCCTCCGGCACCGCCGAGCCACTTGGCGCTCTTTTCGGGCTCGTTACAAATGGGTCCGTGTAATTTTTCGAGAAAGTTGGCCCTGAGTCAGTGGCAGCGCCACAAATTGTGAGCTAACACCCATGAAAATCTGCCCAAATCGCCTGTTTCCTATTACTTAGCCGATAAAATCCTACCAGGCATTCTTCGGCATGGCTGGACCACCTGAGACTCTTGCTGGGCTCGTTACGGACAGGTTGGTATAATTTTTCGAGCCCCGGGCAACACCATAAATCGTAGGCTAACACCACGAAAAACTGTTGAAATCGCATGTTTCCTGTTGTTTGGCCCATAAAATTCTACCAGACGTCTTGCGGTGTCAACATGCCAGTTGAAACTCTTTCCGGGCTCGTTACGAACAGATTTAGACTTTCCCTCACTACCTAATTTTAAAAAATAAAAATAAAACATAAACACTTGCAAGCACGCACTTACTCATTCTTGCGTTCCAAACTAAAAATACACCTGTCCTATGACTCTAATGTTATAGTGGATTAGATCTTCAAGTATTGCCGTGCCTCTTCTTAGTAACCTCATTATTTCCAATTTTATCTTAAACTCTGCTTCAAATATACTTTTTGCACATTTCCAAAATAAATACCTTCTTTGAATAAGCACATGTCTGCATATGTTACGTTTTAAACTTATTATTTTACCAGATGATTAGTTTAAATATGTAATTACTAGTGATAATTTTGTGATACTTAAGATGTGTATATCCTTGGATAGTCGGCAAAAGGCCAAGGGAACAGCGTAGGCGTTACGTTGGGTGGTCAGACTTCCTAGTGATATCTCAAATAAAATGTGGTTATAATAACAAGAAAACATTGGGAGTTGTGAACAGATCTACTTACCAATATGAGTGGATTTAATAGGGTAAAGTAAGAATGTTGTTGTCATGGTGCTCTTTTGCACATAACTAATGCAGGAATTGGGCCGGGGGTAGAATATACTCCCTCCGTTGATTTTTATTTATTCATTAAACTATTTTGGGAGATTCAGTATTCCTCTTTTCATATTTATGTCTACTATACTAAAAATATGTGTCTAATAATATTTATTCATTTTATGAATATACTAAAAATAAATGTCCAACAATACTTCTCTATTTGAGATAATTTTACACTTATTTTCTAATTTACCCTTTATTTTTAACTATAGTTATTTTTCTGTTATATTTTTAAATATTATATTTATTATATTCAAAGGGTGATTTGATAAAATTATTTCTATTATTTATTATTTTTTAATCCCTGTGTCAAGTCAATAGTAGACAATTATGGTTGGATGGAGAGAATAATATTTATTCAGTTTATAAAGTCAATTAATAATTTACTATTTGTATCTATTACTCTTGTTATTAAGTAATATTTATTTTTCAATGTTTAGATGACTTATATATAGGGTGATTTGATTAAATTACCTCTATCTTCTTAACCTATGTACCAAGTCAATAGTGGACAATTAATGTTAAACAGAGGGAGTATAGCATATGCTCTGTGTGTCAATTTGTTCATCTTTTTATTATTAATCCACTTTAGAAGGTACATGCTTTTTCATTTTTTATTTAATTTTTTACATGATATATTTAAGACCGCAAAATGAAATGACATTTTGATAAATCATGTACATCTTTAAGTTAAAACAATAAGAATCAAAAGTTTTCTTTATTTTCTTAAATTTCATTCAATCCAAACTCTTGAATTGAAACAATTCCGCAGTAGATCGCAAACAGTGATCTTCGCTATCTAATGAATACAGAGTCCACTTTAAATTTGCTCGCCATGCATCCACCCTGAATATATGCTTCAACGAGAATTACATAAAGGTAGATTAGAAACCTTTGGAAAAATGCTCGCTCCTAACCTAACAGATAAAGCACATTACATAGTTCAGAGATTAACAACTTGCTCACTCAGTGAATTTGGCACCGTATGTTCTCAAAATGGATACTATCGAATAAATGTAATATGCTAAACGTCTGTTAGCATTCCAATCTTCCTTTGTCCTTTCAGGCCTATTCAAAAGAGAATTCAAAGCCAGAAAACAAATTGAAGTGGAGGGATTACTTAGGGAAGAGTAGTAATATTTATTGGAACAACATATAGTACAAATAGCCTCATACCAAAAGGGAAAAACAGGATCATCATTCATTATTAGGTGATATACAAACCTTTTTTTCCTTCTCTGTGAACTAGTTTTCAGCCTTCAAGCTCTACTTTACAGAAACCCAAACTTGCAAAGAACTTCAACAGAATTTTTTTACTCCTTTGTATATCACTTACAAAGACATTCATGGGACTTCCATTGGACCAATCTCCTCCTCCTTCAACCAATTCAGACTTTTCTATATCTGCTTCATTCCCTCTTGTCACTTCTTGCTTCACATTAAGCATCACCTTTTCTGGGGTTTCTTTAGGATGTGTTATATCGGTCGCTGCCTCTTCATTTGTACTCAACTGGACATTTAAAAGTGACAACATATCAGAATTGACAAATAAAGAAAATATCAATCAACAATCAGAACTTTAAATAAGCTATGCAATGCCTTAGAGAACTACAAAGTAAGTCTCATAAAAGGTTCAATAGTTTAGGTAAAACGCCATTGAGTAGTTAAGATATGCCAGATTCCACCAAGTATACAAAGGGAGCCTAACTATACATGTCCTCCGATTATATCTTCTAAGTTCTAAATCAGAATAACAATGCATACAATACTTGGATTCTCGATGTAGATGCAACATAGTTGGTTCTCATCCTTCAAAGACAATAAGTGTAATTAGAGCATTCGTCAACAAAAGGATCACCCTAAGATGATCATGTCGTGGACATGATGAGGTTACAAGTTTTAATTTGTGTGTCTAACTTGTGTTCTAAGAACGTCCATTGTTACAACTTACAATACAATCAAAAAATTCTGCTATTATCAGTTTTTCTTGAGAAAGCATTTAGAGAAAGGAACATTTGTTCATTCTTGGTAATTCAAGCACATCAAGCACAAATGACTCGATATAAACTGGTAAAATGTATCTATATCATTGTACGAGAGCTTATTTATTATGAAGACAAACTGAGAGGAACTACATTTGCGAAAGACACTTCTTCCTCCATACACATATCATTGTTAACTGATATGTAAAGGGTCATCGTCACTTGCCAAGCTTATAAAGAACTTTTAAGAGGTGTTAAGCAGTTACCTCTGTCACATTGAACTCCTCCGATTTCAATCCAATTGAGCCCTCAGCAACAACTTTTTCCATGTGAACTTCATTCAACTCTTCACTATTTGATCCAAGTGAGCTCTCAACAACTTTTTCCATGTGAATTTCATTCAACTCTTCACTTTTCGATCCAAGTGAGCTCTCAACAACAACCTTGTTCCCGTGAACCTCCGAGGTTAAAACTTGTGTTAGGCCAGGAACCAAGACAGGAACTCTTTCGTCCTCCACTAAGATGGACTCATTTTTTGAGCTCAACACCTCCTCATTCTCACCAATAGCTTTTGCTTCCATTGTGGTATCCTCATTTCGACCAGTGTTCACATCCTCGTTTACTTCAGTGATATTTTCCGCAACAGTAGCTAGAACTTCATTAGTTTTTTCCTCGTTTACATTATCTTCTAGGTCTACAACTGATGGTGGAACCAGATTCTCAGCTATTAAAATTTCAGTACTAACCGAAGATTGTTCTGCACCAGGTTCCTCTTCTACAATTGTCTGCAGCTCAGCATTGTCCCAATCTTCAGAAACTGTTATCGTGTTCTTCGTTTCCCATGTTTGAAGAATTCGATCAGGGCCTTGCTGCCACAAGATAGTCTTGTCATCCACTGTCATAATGAACTTGTAGCTGATAGTTTTTCCACTTGGGATATCCTAAAATAGTCCACAAAATTAGAACATCCATAAGTTAATTAAAACGTTATTAATGATCGTTAGCAGCATGTTTTTACCAACTCGACGTTCCAGACATGTCCCTCTGACCATTCAAGTGGCACTGCATTTGATGGATCCCATGAACCAAGCATTGCATCATCGCCCACTATGTGGAAATGCTGGCCAAAGGAGCATTCTTTATTCAATTGAAATTTTACGCGAACTGGTTCAGATTGATCTAGAAAGAAAACGACAATATCAAGTTGATTTAATATTTTTGGACAAGATTAAGGTACAATAAAAGCAACTCCTACATCTAAGACAATGTCACGGGAGGATTGACTTACTTGTATCAGTTGTTTCTGTTTCTTCACTCTGAGTATGTATCTGAATGATTTAAAAGTTGAACATCAATTATATTGGTTAGTTTTGCTAAAGAAATATAAATCTTCATCCAGTTAGTGTGGATGCCATTTATATATAATACACTAACGATTCAACTATAATGATAGACTCCAACTAGAAAAGTGTTTAAAGTCTGTCCCAATCTTAAAATAAAAAAGGGTAAACCTGGTATACTAAAGCTCCACTTTCCCCCGACCCAAGGATCTAATTTACGTAACTTTACCTTGCAGAGGTTGTTTCCAAGAAAAGGGCAAACCCGATGCACTAAAGCAACAATCAACTTACCGCCTTTTGAGGTCCCATCATTCTTTAATCAAATGATTCATAGCCATATAAATGAGTATGATTTGTTTTTAGATACAAATTTTAAAGATCTTAAACTTCACGGCAAATCAAACAATGCAGAGAATAATTTCTTATTCTCAACAACAACTTCACTTTGAGATGAACAATTTTAACTCTATGCACTTTGCATCATATTGCAAGCCAACACCTTTATACTCAAATTTAAGTAGACAGAAACAAATAAATGGGTTTTTGAGACGAGGGCTCCAAGGAAACAAACCTTCTACTTCTGTTTGCATGATGTAGTAATAAGGTCTGCGTACATTCTAACAGACTCTACTATGTTGTTGTTGTAAAACAAATAAACTAAGTGTAAACTAGATTTCCTCAACATAAACTATTTTAGTACATAAATCAACCCCCAAATAAAATTGAAGCTAAATACTTATTACCTGAGAGTCAGAAGCACAAGAAATAGGCTGAATAGATTTGTTCTGAACAAAACATGAGCTGATACTAACAATCTTGAAACTTGACAATCCAAGAAAGGAAATTTCTGATTTTTTACTCAAAGATAAGGCTTTCCGTTTATGTAAAACCTTATCCAAACAAACTCCTTTTAAAGATGGCCCTGTTAAAGACTCCATAACTAAAGTTTGAAGCTTTTTAGCCAACTGGGGTTCAAGAAAAAACAGTAAATAAGAATGATGATTATGTTTTTGTTTTCTCCAGAAATAAATGTATGGAGACTGGTGGCTATTAATTAGGGAGTGGAGGTGGGCTTAATTTAAATATTTCCTCGGTTTTGTTTAAGGAAATATTAGAGCATATAATTTCATATCATCTTTACCCTTTTAAAAAATTATAATTTTTTTTAAATAATATAAAATTATAATTCTTACTTCTCCATATATTATAATTAAAATCTTTTAATATTTTTAACTTTTCAATATGTATCAGTAATTTCGTTCTTTGTATAAAAAAAATATTTTTGATAATTTAAAAAATTAATATTAATTATAATTAGCTTCAATTTATGTAAAATGCCTATCATTTAATATAATATTATTTGATTTGACAGTATATTAACTTTATTAATAGTATAAGTAAAATTTTAAAAAATTAAAATTATTTTCAATTATAATAAGATAAGCAATGACCCAAAAGAAAAGGTGAAGAGTGTTGGGTCCAGCGAAAGCAATGCCACGGATAAAGTAGCAGGTGGCTTAAATGTCCAGGAAATTGAATCTTTAGCAATTATTAGAATCTCATCGGAGGTGAATTCAGATAAATTATTGTTGAGGACTAATTAGTAATTAGACCACTGATTAGCTGATTAGTCTGTTAATGGTTAGTTAAAGATTAGTTAAGTTGTTAAGTGTATGTATAAATATTAGAGAGGCCACTTGTACAACTCACTTTTCAGATTACTTTTGAGAAAAGAAAATTTTACCTTTCTTCTCATTCTCTTCCTTCAACATTGCTTTGTTTCTCTTCTTTCAATAGTACAGTAATGGAGAAATCCTCCATGAATTGTTGAGGATTTCATACTGAACTTGGAGTACCTCTTGATCTGGTGCTTCTCTTCAATTATGCTTTGATATTAAATTTGTTTAAGTAGAATTTCTAATTTTTATTGTCAATTTAAATATTTTATTAAAAAATAAATTTAAATGAAATTTTAATATTAAATTTTATTTGTATGTTTTAAAGTTATAAATTTAGACATTTATTATAATTTCAAGTCAAAAGTATCTTTGAGCTATATGAAATTAAATAAAAATATATTTTATGTCCCTATTTGTCAATAGTTTGGTTTAAAAATGATTCTATCATTAATAATTTGTTTTTAAAATGTTCATATTGTTCTTTTCATAATAAATACATTACTTTTCATTTTAAAATATATTTATTTTTAATAAAAATATTATTTTTAAAGAATCATATTTGTGTTTCTTTTCTTTTAAAATTATTATACTTAACAAATCAATATCTTAGTTTCTTCTAAATCTCATTTTCTCAATTAAAATAAAATAACTACATATACCTTATTAACTGATAAAATAGGTCATATATATAAGATTATAGTAAGTTCATTATTAAGTTCATTTCGATAATGATAAACATAATTCTAATAAAAACCCAAAAACATTTCTGTATCTTAAAATTTTTTTGAATAGAAGTAGGAGAATCATTTGTAAGAAAAAATTTATTATTAAAAAGAATGCGTTTAAAAAGAGATGAAATAATATATTTATTTGGATAAAGATATTTTTGACTCATTAAATAATAATAAAAGTATATATAAATTAAATTATTGATGTTAAAAATATTTATAAGATCAAACTATCTATTTAGAATATTTTGTTTGATTTTTAATAATTTAAAAATATTTTCTTTAAATATAAATTCTATGCTAAAATTATGAATTTAATTGAACCATATCAATATCCGCTTGTTTAAAGTGACAAGTAATAAAAATGTTTTCTTTTTGTTTTTCTTGGGAGTGCAAATTAAATAATTAAGGTACCGCACATCTTACGTTAATTTCTCACCACTAATTTATTTTTCTAAAAAAAATAAAAAGGAAACAAAAAGGACCCCAACTTTTGGTACTACACATATTTGATATTTCTCGTGAGGTATTGTATTTGGGTCACATTGTGGACCTGTGATTCAATGAACATTTGGACCTTTATTTATTTATTTTTTAATTAATTAAATTTAAAATGAACTGATACTACAACAACGTACCCATTGAAAATTTCACAAGTGAAGTCTGAGGATAAACAATTACAATGTAATTATTTTCTCTTCTTTTGAAAAAATCAGAATTATCCTTCAATTAATTTTTTTCAAAAATAAATAGTGTATTGGGTCAAATAAGATAATTGAATTGGGTTTCATTGGTTCAGATGGGTGATCCGTGATCCAAAAAAAAAAAATTCATCTCCCACTTTACATACGATGGACAAGATCCAGACCAACATTATATTCTGACGCGTAGATTGGCCAATTATGATCAAAACTTATTTTTGCCCTAACAAAAAACAATCTATGATATCTTGATGTGTAGATTGGTCAATTTTGTATAGCTTGACCCGCTAGTGATATTGTTCGCTTTTAGCCTAGGCCTAGGCCTACACTGCTTTAAAATACGTTAGTGATATGTAAGATCTATTTATTTATATACCAACATCTTTCATGTGTTTAAGCTGGCCCGCAAGGCAGAAAATTGCATTAGATTGCGGGAGGATTGATTTTGTAGGGCACACTTTTAATTTTTTTATTTTTCTTTTTTTAGTTTTAAGGTGTTTTTCACAAGAAATGTTTCGTTTTTACACGTAAGGAATTTGGAAAAAGAATCATTTTCTTCTATTCAATATATAAATGTGATAAGAAATCTCATTTTGCTTTGTCAAATTTCTTATTCCTTTTATGAGATATAAACAAGTTATTTACTTTTAAACAACGAAAGAATCTGAATAATTCAGTTAAGCTTTTGTTAACATACTTAAGTAAGAATTGTTCAAATTTCAACACGTTAAAGTTTCAAATTTCAAATTGTATGTAGCTATAAGGTTGTTACAACAAACACTAACAAGTGTTGTTGAAGATGTTTAAGTACTATAGAAAGTTTCATCTTTTGTATTTTGCTTTTGTCATTTACATTTTGATTTGCTATAATTCTGTGTTAGTTGATATTTCATCCAAATCAACTGTCTTTCAAATTAATATCAATTCATGGAAACCACCGATGAAGGAAGAGACTAATGATGTAGTTTATTTAAAGGAAGAAGAAGAAGATTATGCACATTTGGTGCCTCCTTATAATCTCTCAAAACAAGAAAGAATTTCTTGGTTCAAGAAAAAGTTGCCATATTTTGAGATATTGAAGTCGACAAATATTTCAAGAAAATTCAATGGTAGAGTGAATGAATTCATTACAAGAGATTATTGCAGTGTCCAATTCTTCATGACATGGATTTCCCCTACAAAATCTTTTGGTAAAAGAGAATTCTTCACCTTAGAGAGTCTATTCAAAGCACATCCTAAAGGGTGTTTGATAATTTTGTCAAACACTTTAGACTCAACAAGTGGAACTATGACTTTTACACCTTTACTTGACTTGGGCTATAGAATTCTTCTTGTCACTCCTGATTTGTGTTTTTTGTTTAAGAATACTCCAGCTGAATCTTGGTTTATTGATCTTAAGGAGGGGAAAAAGGACCCTGGTATAGTTCCTTTGGCACAAAATTTGTCTAATTTGATTAGACTAGCCGTCTTATACAAGTATGGCGGTGTTTATCTGGACACGGATTTCATAATCTTGAAGGATTTTTCAAGATTGAGGAATTCAATTGGTGCACAAAGTATGAATAGAAATGGGAATTGGACAAGATTGAATAATGCATTATTGATTTTTGATAGAAGTCATCCACTTGTTTACAAATTCATGGAGGAATTTGCTATGAGTTTTGATGGAAATAGGTGGGGACAAAATGGACCATACTTGATTTCAAGAGTTGTAGAGAAGGTAAAAGATCACAACTTTAGTGTCTTGCCACCAAGAGCTTTTTATCCTGTGGATTGGATAAGAATTAAAGGATTTTTTAATGCTAAAAATGATTCAAGATGGGTAGAAGCTAAAGTGCTTGGGCTTATTGAGAAGACTTATGGAATTCACTTGTGGAACAAGAAAAGTAAAAGTATGAAAATTGAACAAGGAAGTATCATAGATAGAATAATTTCTACTCATTGCTTGGTATGTAATGACATTTAAGTTGTTAAACACTTGTGAATTTTGATTTCCAAGATAAGTTAATATTGAGGGAATCAATGTACCTAATTAAACTTTTTAATACTCAAAACAAGTTCTTGATTTTGGTTGTACAGGGTACAAAATACTCCCTCTGTCTCAAATTAATTGAATTTTTGAGGCTTTTTTTCAAAGTTCAAAATAGTTTTATTGTTTAAAGTTGTTTGAAACTTTTTTCATATTTGCCCTTTCATTTTGTTGAAGTTTTATATATTCTAGGAGATAAATTACTTATATTTTCTAGGAGACAAATTGCACTACATATTTATTGACTATACAAAGACTAATAGTGGAAAGTATGGTCAAAATTTTTTCTTTGAATGATTTTCAATAAATTAAGAAAAAATTAATAATTAAAAAATTCACTTTATCTTTATTTCGACAATAAAAAAGTCAGTTTATAATATTAGTAAGCAAAAATTCACATATTTTTTGTGATTTATCCGACTTGTCACAAGCATGTGTATTTTACAAATTATCACAAACCCAAGTTATTAATTTGTCTAAATTTAGATCTGTTCTTCAATATAACACAATGTCTTGTTTCCTTACGACTAAAATAAAGGACTATTTTAGAACACTAGGAATATTTCATTCAGAATTAAAACATAAGAAACTTCAGAGTTATAGAATCAATCAATGGAAAAACTGGTTAAGACAGCATTATCAATACGATTTATCTCAGATTAGATGGTCTAGATTAATGCCAAAAAAAGGCAAACTAAGGTTAATCAAAGTTGTATGACTCAAAATAAAAATCTTAACTTAAACAAATGGAATTCATATGAAAAAGACCAATGATTCGAAACTCTATTCATTATCAAACGAAAAAGATAATTATAAAAAATTAACTGAATTTTTGAGGCTTTTTTTCAAGATTCAAAATAGTTTTATTGTTTAAAGTTCAAGATGAATGTTTGAAACTTTTTTCATATTTGCCCTTTCATTTATTGAAGTTTTATATTTTCTAGGAGATAAATTACACTACATATTTATAACTATACAAAGGGTAATAGTGAAAAGTATGGTTAAAAAATTTTCTTTGAATGATTTTCTTAACATGTGTGCATTGGCCCACAAATTCAATTAATATGAGACAGAGGAACTATACAAGAAGACAAAGAATTTATTCCTCTTGATATTTCTCTATTTCACTTTCTTTCGTAAAGATCAAAGGCAAATATCATATGTATTAGATAAATAGGTTCAACTGAATTCAATAACGTTTACATGTAGTAGATATATAAACAAAAATTACTAAGCTTCCAATTACTATTACAATTTGAATACACAATTGCAAAAATACAATGATTTTATTGGTAATAACATAAAGGGTGGATGAAAAATAAAAAATTTTGTGTCTAGTAAAGATTGTTTATCATCTATATTTCTATACAAAAATTGTCAACATTTAACACGACCGCAAAAAAGAAACCTCAATCTTCTTAATCTAAATCCACCCCATCTCCATAAATTAAATCTAAACCTAGGCAACTTTCTAAATGACTTTGTTCTTTTCAACAACTTATGCTTACCAAATCTTTGCTTTTTCTTGATGTCAACAAAATCTTGTCTTGTCAAACTTCCTTTTGAAGCAACCCCACTTGTAAATTGATCATCCATTTGTTGTTGTTGTTGTAGATGATCCCAAGGATCATCATGATCAGAATCACTACCCCACAAAAGATGTGGCTTAATAATAGGTGATCCACTATAATCTTGAAAATATGATAATAAACTAGTATGCTCCATGTCAAATAATCTCCTTAATGATGTGCTCCCTTCTTTCATCAAATTTAATAAATTACTCTTCTTGGATGATGAAGATGATGTAGTTGAAGTTGGAGTAGAGGAATTAGAAGATGATGATGTAGAAGAAGAGAATACAGATTTTTGGTACTCAATAATTCTTCTAATGTTATATCTTTGAGTTTCTTTTTCCATTTTCCAAAAAGAATCCACATCTTCATCTTCTTCAATAATTTCAGATGACATTTTCTTTGTATTAAAAGATGGGAATTTGGTGACTAATTAAAACTTGAATATATCTATAGAAAAAACTGTTTTTTTTTTTTTTGGTTTAAGGGAGGAACCAAGGAAAGTTTAAGAATTTTTCAAAGTTATAAAATTTCAAAGCCGGCTGTTGAGGCAAATTTGTAGATCAAGTTGTTTTATTTGAGGAATTTTAATCAATTTAGAAGCAGTTAATGACAAGATTCATTGACTTATTCAATGTTTGTGAACTAATTAATTAGTCTATGATGCTTTGTCCTTTATAATTTTTTTTTTATTAAGGATTTATGTGTCCACGTACTTTTTAATCATCGTGATGAGGACAATGAGTGCATAAAATATGATGGGTAAGGAATTCTACTCAATTGCACCATCTTCTTATCTTTTGGGAAAAACTTTTATCCATCTTTTAAAAAATATATTCATAAAAAGAATAATTTAACTAATTTATTTTATTATTCATGATATTTATTTTTATCTGTTCATTATATTTATTTTTACTTATCTTGTTTGAAAAATCATCAAATAATAATTCACTTAATTCTTAATTCACTCTTAAACACATTAATCTATTTTTAATGAATTAGTAAATATTATTTACATGCTTCTTAGTTCTGGAACAACCATTCCCAAAGGTGAAGTTGAAAAAAGGACCTCACTATTTCTTAATTCTCCCAACACCTTGTTTGGATGGTTGTTATCTGTTGTATTACAATGTATTGTTAGTTTAAATAAAATGTTTATTTTGATTGTTATTTAAATTATATTGTATGATATCATTTAAGTTTATTATTAGGTAATGACAAAAAGTCTCATTTCATGTGACGATTGATTTGGTGTGATCATATGATTATCTCAATATCTTTTTTTATTTTATCTCTACTTATTATTTAATAATCATATTTTATTCTTTATCCTACTTTTTTATAGTAGCTCTACCGCACTCTTCAGCCCCCACCCTATCTCTCTCCCTCAAAATCAACCCTTTGTCTCCTTCTCAAATCCCTAGCCCCCTCCAACCAATTCTTTGAATTTGGAATCGGACTAAACAAAAAATCATCAATATCTAGGATTGAAAGTGGGTGTTGAACTTCATCAATAAGTTTAAGGGATGTAGGTATGATCTAGTTCAGCTCAGCTCAGTTATTAATTGGAGATTATGAATTTGAAATTAGACATCGATCCTATCCATGTTTTCTTCCCCTACTTGATGCCTAAAAATTTAATGAATCTTATTCATTTGTAAAACTAATTTAAAATTGTGATTTAAATTTCATAAATCACAATTTTTCCCCTTAATTGATAGGTTAGCTTCCAAAGGAAACTTACATAGATATTATATTATATTAAAATAATAATAAATTTTTTTATTGACCACTTACAATACCATCATGTAGGCATAGAGTATGCATAAGTACGTTTGAATGTATTGAGTATGTGGGATGCAAT
>JAABOM020000110.1:6339667-6351991 GCA_011800125.2 Solanum clarkiae | reverse complement strand
CAACCCTCTTTTTCGCCTTTCCTTTTCTCTTCCCCAAATTCCACAACCCTTCTTTACATTGCAAATTAATAAAGCAATGCCCACGGAGCATATACATAAGCACAAATAAATAGAAATAACTAAGGTATAAGATATATCTCTTTTAATAGGATTTTGCTATTTAAAACGGTAAAATTAGGTCTTCGGCCTAACTCACACCCGAAAAGCTAGTTCAAAGGAAAGAAGATTGCTCAAATCTTATAAAGAATTTAGCCATCTCATTAACCACCAATGTGAGACTTTCGTCATTCTTCAACACCCCACCTCACACCGAGTGCTTAGCATTTGGTGCATGGACATTTTTTTTCAAGGCCCAACATTGGGTGAGATGGGTCCTGCTTTGATACCATGTAAAATTAGGTCTTAGGCCTAACTCACACCCCAAAAGCTAGTTCTAAGGGAGGAGGATTGCCCAAACCTTATAAAGAGTTCACCCATCTCATTAACCACCAGTGTGGGGTTTTTGTCATTCTTCAACAAAAATTTTGGGAATAACTACAACGATCTATTTCTTTCATTATAACTAGGCCAATGGGAAAGAAATTGGATCAGAAAAACTTCTCAATTGTAATTGAAAATATTTGAACCTGGACTAGACTTCGACGAAATCTGAGTCCGATGAGATTTTCAGATAATTCGATAATAGATTGTGGGTTGATTTGTGAATTTGATCTTTTGAGTTGATAGCCAAAACAACAAAGAGTCTGTATGATTTTACGGAATCAAATTCGAATAAGTAGAACTCTCAAAATTGATCTTGGCACAAAAAATTGATTTTGGAACATCATGATTCGAGAGTGTGTTGCGAATTCGAAGTTTGGACACAAATCCCAAACTTTTGACTCCGTGCAATGCATAATGGTGGGATGGATCTCAATATAGTGGTGCCACTATGGTGGGATAAGTGACTACATAGTAGGGTAGTCGCAGATTTTTAAGTCAGAAAAAAAGCATTTTTATTTCTCTACTTTGTTCTTGAGAGACTAGAATTGACCAAGTATAGTTTTTCTTGAATTTTTCACCTATTTCATTGATAAAGGTAAGTTGATTGTCCCTCTAACTTGTAAATTGATTCCTTGACCTTAGAATCTATGAGAATTCTCTTACGAGAAGGTTTTAGCTTGAATATTTATGATGTAAAAAATTCTAGTCGGAGGAAATGATCATAAAAGCGGCCAAAGGTTAGGATTTTAATATAATTTAGATATTTTAAGTCATTATTTGTTGATGAGGTAATTCTTGTTTGTTTTAGATCAAGAACGAGCCAAAATTTTGGAGAAAGGGAAATGTCTGGTCCTTTCAAGGCTTATTTCGAGTTAGATGAAAGTTTTAAATTTCTATTAGCATTATATGTACTTGCTAACTGCATTGATAGTGTTACCTCCATGTATGCAACTAAAGAATGAGAGAATAAACCTAATCGAATGTGATAAAATTGCAAGCAATGAACCTGTTATTTAATTGTGCAAGTTTGTACACATTCGTTGAGGTTGTGATTTTGAATTTGATTGTGATAATTTGATCGAGTGTCACGTTTCAACACATTGTTAAATCGGGTGTCATATTCTAACATATTATTGAATCGAATGTCACGTTTCAATATATTATTGATTTGGTATCACATTCTGAAATATTATTATACCTGATATTACGTTCTGACATATTATTGATCGTAAGTTTTCCAATGAAAAAAAAGGAGGAAAATTACGTGTGATGACATAATTGTTTGCTTATATAGTGTGAGTAGGTAACCAATTGTTTTTATGTATAAATTATTTAATTTTTTTCTTAATTTCTTCGTGAATTTGCTTAGTAAAAAATTTGGTTCGATCATATATGATAATTAAAATACTTGTCTCTTCACCATGATAGTTATAATAGCACTTAAGTTTTTCAAATATTTTTTTTCCCTTATTTATCTTCTTGCTTTGATTTTCTACTAGCTCATGCTCAAACGCCAAAAAAAATTATGAATATTATATCTCAATTGCAATTGACAAGATTATAATAATTGAGTACTCTCTTTCGTAAATAAAATACAAAATGGATATTTTAAAAAAAATATATAGCAATTTTCTATGAAGGTGCAAAGTTTAATTAATATGAACGTTTGGATCAAGCAATAACTAATTAAACTTTCAAAATTCAAATTCACACGTCTTTAATTCTAGCTAATAAATATGCAATTTCCTAAATTTGCATGGAGAAAACATGTCCCCTTTTTCCATTTTTTAAAAATATAAAAAATCTTTTTAAAAGTTATTCCACAACCCTCTTTACCCCCTTTCCTTTTCCCTCTCCCTTTTCCTAAATTCCACCGCTTCCTTATATTGCAAATTAATAAATAATGCCCAAAGGACCATATACATTGGCACAAATAAATAGAAAAAACTAAGGTACAAGATATATACCTTTTAATGGAATTTTTGTTATCTAATCTTTGGGATAACAATGATGTCTAGACGATAAAACTTCTTATGTGGGGTTTCAACTTTATATTTTAAAAAAGTTTAAATTATATACATATATTGAAAGAGTTGGTGCCCCTAACCTTTCGATGAACCTGGTTCACCAAATAGTACATAATAGTTTGCTAAAGCAGTAAAGAGAAGCAAACACTTATAGTGAAAAAACTCCTTGCTCAAGGGAGAAACAACCACTACCTACACTCATAGGATTTCAACAACTTTACTAACTTCAAAATGAGCAATGTTTAACTTACATCACTTGTAAAAAACTCAACTCTTGAGAGTCAAACCCACTCTCAAAACAACTCACAGAAAAGCAAAAACAACTTCTTACAAAATTTGTCACCAAACAAAGATTCTAAGAAGATTGTCAAACAGACTTGAACAATCAAGAAAATCTAACTCTAGATCTTGCTTGAAAGCTCTCGTCAAGTGCCCTTGCCCTTACTAGAAAGTAATCGCCGAAATCCGATTGCAAAAGCTATGTCTTTTAGGGTTGATGAATGTATTTATAGTGCACCCTAAAGACTTTCCATGTAAGACTGCTTTCTTGGGATGTGCACATCATTCTTTTCCATAAAGGAGTCCTTTTCCGACGCTGCTTCCTTCTTTGAATCCGCATGTTTCCATAAATAACGCTTCAGCTTAAACTTGAATTCTGTCTAGCTTCACTTGTATACATATGATGCACCTGGTTCTCCCTACCTGTTTTAGGCTTGTGTTTGTCATCATTTACAACAATATCATCACAGCTGCACAGATCCTAACAAATTCTCACTTTTCGATGATGGCAAACCTGTCTACATAGAGAATTTCCCCCTTTTGACATCACAAAAAGACAATAAACTAGCACAAGTTATAGAAACAAGAAAAAACAACAGGCGAAAAGCCAGAAACAGTAGAGAACACAACAACATTAAAACTGAGGATATTAGCCATCTATAAAGCTTAGATTAACACAACATAACAAGAAAAACAGATATCAACAACAAAAATAACAAGCAAGCACCAGCGCTCGCATAAGCATCCATAACAAAAACTTATACACAACAAAAAAATATTGTCTGTGGCAGAAACCAAAAGAAGGATAGCAACGGAAAGAAGTGACTAAGGGGGAGGTAGGGAAGGGCCTGCACCTAGAAGCCTAAGAAGGGAATACACCCGCTGATTATGATCCAATTGCTACTGAAGAAACCGATCCCTAAGACGGGCAACCTTAGCCTGAGAAGCACCAAGTTGGTCCTGAAGTTCATCAATCCTAGTCCGTAGACGAGCCCGTTCAGGCTGAGACTCACGAAGTTCCCGCATGAGCTGAGTAATGGTGCCAGTGGTCCTTGGTGGAACAAGTACAACAGCAACAACAGGAGGAGCAACCTGACATTCGAGGGCGGTGTCTCGATCAATCATATCTTTCTTGGTCAAGACCCTCCCAGTACTAAGTGGAACCTTGAAAGCCCAGAATACATGAGTGAGCAGGTTGCCATAGGCCAATTGATGAGGACCCTCAGCTGGATCAGCAATGCGAGCCACGTGCTGCATAATCAGAGCAGGCCAGTCAATAGGCTCCTGAAGATCAATCATATTTGCAATGCCTATGTCGCGAAATGTGGCCTCATGCCTGCGCTCACCCCTAGGTAGGATCACCTTATGCACCACCTCAAATAGAAGATTCAAGAAGGGTAGAATCTCCACCTTATAGACCTTACGAGGGACATTAGTAACCCTCCCCTCCGTGAACTTCGAAGTCATCAAGCACCCAGAATCCTCCAACTAGATGTACTCCGCCAGCCCCACTGTCGAAATATGCAAAATTTCCCCAATCTTAACCTTATCGAACAAAATATCAATCTCACGCACCCTTGAAGTAGCCACATCCCCATCAACAAAAACCAAATTGGTGTAAAACTCCACCACCTCAATCTCAAACACCGGTGTGTCGGTGTCACACAACAAATTAAGCCACCCTTGAAATGCCAATTTTCACATAGTTGCATAATCACAGGGTATTCACGCATCTCAGGGTGAATCACCCGACCTCTAAGTACCCCTTTCGACCCAAATAAGACCTCCTTGCCAAGTTTGTTAAAGTTTTCTATATGCTTTTTCCCACGGGTGGAGGTAGGTTTAGGGGTATTATCAGGGGAAGAAGGAACACTTACAGGAGAGGAGGGAGAAGTAACAGCATTACCCGAATGGACCTTTTTCGGGCTAGACGATGGAGTGGAGGAGTCTAGCACGCCTTTCTACTCCTAGTAAGTGGCACACGAAGGCGAGGAGCAGCGGGCTTTGGAGACACAAGTGAGGAAGCCGGGCAACAGATGGAGCGTCGATGGACCTGATCCAGAGAAATGTCACCCTGAGAATCAGCGGGCTTAGGGGCAGATGGAGGTGTCGTGGACGAGGGGGCGATCGAGGACTAAGGAGGTACAGGCAGCGATGACAAGATGTGGACATGAGGTATGTCTGTAAAGGACAACGAGGATTCATCAATAAAGCGGTGAAGAGAGGGCTGTGGGTCAGGAACCAGCAAGGAGATTTGTGGCCAGTAGGGTTTAGACAATGAAAGGCGAGGCTGAAATGGAGGCAAGTCCGAAGTCGGTGAAGGAGAGAAGCGAGGGGGTTCACTTGTAGTGGACGGTGGCGGGGACAGTGGTGGGGAATTGTTGTGGGTGGAGCGTGAAGAGTGCAGTTCCTCTTGAGAAAGGTTCTGTGGCGGTGATGGGGCGTTGGCATTGGAATCTGTATCGGAGTAGTCTACTAGAGATGTCATATTTGAGATTTCTTGAGGAAAGGATTTGACTACTTAGAAGAATTTTTTTTTTGTTTGTGAGAAATATGTGGGCATATGACAATTTTGAGGGGATTTTCTTAGGAGTTAGAGCAAACACCAGGATTGGATTGAAAAGAAATGTGTTGACACTGCAACTGGCGCGACTCTTTGGATCCCAAGGAATGATGGTCATTGCCTATTTTTAAAATGTTAGCCTTCTCACCAATTTGAGAACCAGATTGATAGGACCAGGTGTGAGCCACAGATAACTTTTAACTGGATATGCATTCATTAAGATTGTGGAAGTAATGGAGCTGATGCGTACCTGATATATCAACATATGAAGACCAGTTCCCCTTGACTCGATGCCTCACTCCTAGCAATAGACACTAAGGGCAATATCATCAGTTCCCAGCCGCCGTTTCCTCCAGCAGATCTCTGAGTAGTCAGTCTGCAAGCTTAATCAAGTTAGAATGATTGTATAGTGTTTAAAGATCAATTTGAGAGTCAAGGGGGAGAGAAATAATCAAGTTAGAGCTCCCTGATTAACCCCAAGTGAAGGCGATTTTGCTCATACTGTTCCCTGCTTATGGCTTTGGTGAATATATCAGCCACCTGGTCCTCTGTTTTACAAAATACCATTTCAATGAATCCCTTCTCCATATTGTCCCGCAGGAAATGGTGCCTTACATCAATGTGTTTTGTATGTTTGTGTTGAACCGAGTTCTTCCCTATATTCATAGGACTTGTGTTGTCACACATGATGGGTATGCATCCAACTTGTATCCCAAAGTCTGCAAGTTGTTATTTGATCCATATAAGTTGAGCACAGCAAGATGCTGCAGCAACATATTCTGCTTTAACAGTTGACAAGGCCACAGAGTTTTGTTTCTTGGTCACCCATGAGACTAGACAAGACCCCAGGAAATGTGCTATTCCAGAGGTGCTTTTCATGTCTACGGAATAGCTTGCATAATCTGCATCAGTAAAACCAACAAGATCAAAGGAGGATCTAGTAGGATACCAGAGAACCAGGTCGGTGGACCCCTTTAGGTAGCGAAGGATCCATTTGACAGCCTTGAGATGTGATTCCTTGGGTTTGGCCTGGAACTGAGCACACATTCCAATGTTGAAAACTATATCTGGTCTGCTAGAAGTCAAGTATATAAGTGACCCAATCATCACTATATACTTGATTTTATCTACATCCACTCCTGCCTCATTTTTATCAAGCCTTGTGGTGGTAGCCATGGGTGTATCACTTTCTTTGGCATCCGTCATTCTGAACTTAGTGAGAATCTCCTTGATGTATTTCTGCTGATGAATACTAATGCCCGTCTGTCCCTAATGTATCTAAAGTCCTAGGAAGAAATTAAATTCACCCATCATACTCATCTCAAACTCACTCCCCATGAGTATTGCAAATTCTCCGCCTAGAGAGGATTCAGTTCCTCCAAAGATGATGTTATCCACATAGACCTGTACAATAAGTACATGAGCTCCTCATTTCTTTTAGAAACAAGGTTTTATCAACCATTCCTCTTGAGTAACCATGTTTTAGCAGAAAATTTACAGCTAGTCATACCATGCTCTAGATGCCTTTTCCAGTTCGTAAAAAACTTTGTACAGTTTGTACACATAGTCAGGATGCTCATGATTTTCGAACCTAAGAGGTTTTTTCACATACACTTCCTCTTGCAAACACCCATTTAGAAATGCGCTCTTGACATCCATCTGATATAGCTTGAATTCCATATGAGCGACAAAGGCTATGAGTATACAATGGCTTCGATGCGTGCAACTGGAGCAAAGGTCTCATCATAATCAATACCCTCCTCTTGATTATATCCTTTCACCACCAACCTTGCCTTATTCCTTGTGATCATTCCGTATTCATCCAACTTGTTCCTGAAGACCCATTTCGTGCCGATGAAGGTTCGATGTTTAGGAGGTGGGACCAGGTGCCACACCTTGCTTCGTTCAAAATGTAAGAGTTCTTGTTGCATTGTAGATATCCATTCTTGATCCTGCAGAGCTTCTTTCACATTCTTAGGTTCAATCAGGGATACGTGTGCAGAGTGCGCACACATACTTATGAGCTTTGACCTGGTAGAGATGCCCGAATCTAGGGGTGTCAACAGGTTCTCAAGAGGATGAGAGCTCTTGTGCATCCAATTACTACCCGCTTCCTCAGGTACAAGATTATTGGTTGTAGCATTCGAGCGACTAGGTTCAGCAGCCAGTGTTGTCCTTGGAGAACCATTTTCAGTGTGATGCACTTCTGGAGTGGATGCTTCACTCTCCCCATTTCCTGAATCTGGTGGACTCGGTCCATTTCCCTGTTCCCTATTATCCTCATCATCTGATTCTTTCCGGGTGAGAGATCCTCTCCCTTTTGTGTCTGCTCCTGCAAGACTTTCTCAGCCCCTTGATTGGTCTCATCAAATATAATATGTGCACTTTCTTCTATGCATCTGGTTCTTTTATTGTACACTTTGTAAGTTTTGCTGTGAGATGAGTACCCAATGAAGATTCCCTCATCATTTTTGGTGTCAAATTTGCCTAGAGCATCCTTTCCATTGTTGTGTATATAGCAGACATAGCCAAAGGAATGGAGATGTGCTAGGTTTGGTTTTCCGCCTTTAAGTAATTCATAGGGGGTCTTATTCAAGATGGGTCTGATTATGCATCTATTGATGAGGTAACAGGCTGTGTTTGCTGCTTCAACCCAGAAGCTTTGCAGAAGATCACTAACTATCAACATGGTTCTGGCCATATCTTCCAAGGATCTAGTCTTTCTTTCCACAATCCCATTTTGGTGAGGAGTTCTAGGGGCTGAGAAGTTGTGAGTCACCCTATTTTCATCACAGAATGTGAGAAACTTAGTACCTGTTACCACTTTTGCTCAGTACTTTCATGGGTCCACAGAGATCCATGTGAACCATTTCTAGTGGTCCATTGGTGCTAACTAGCCCTACAGGTTGAAAGCTTCTCCTGACATGCTTACCTCGAGCACACGCTCCACACACTTGTTCTTCATTGATTTTTCCTTCAGGCAATCCCAGAACCAGATCTTTGAGGATCAGTTTATTTATTGTGAAGAAAAACTGGCATGTCCTAGCCTCTTGTGCCATAGGGAGGAAGCATCGCTCATGGTACTTAAATATTTCATCTCTGGTTGACATGGACGATTGATGTCCACTTTGTACACATTCTTGTGCCTCATTCCCTCCACTTTGTGACAATTGTTTAAGCATCACTCATGGTACTTAAGACTAGTTTCCCATTCCCAAAGACAAGGTTTCCACCTTGGAAGTCGCTCAGTAGAAGGAAGTTACGTTTTTCGCCAGTCAAGTGCCTGGAGCATGCGCTATCTAAGTACCACTGCTTCCGTTTTCCTTCTACAAGTACCTACAAAATTGGTGAGATTTGGTTACCCATATCCACTTGGGTCCCTTTTAATTGTAGAAAGAGTGAATTAGATCCCTTCTTGCCCAGGCAGGAAGATTCCTGTTGACTTGTCTAGAACTGGTGGTATTGACAAAGTATCTACGTTCATTACTGAACCAATGAGATGTATGAGGGTGTCTTCTGCCTGACTGATTCCTGTTGATTCTAGGGGGTATCTCTCTTCATTATTAAACCAACAAAGCCTGGGGGGAGGGGTATCTTCTTTCTGACCGATTCCTGTTAGTTCCGAGGGAGGGGGTGGGTATCTCATCCCTCTCCTATTCCTATTACTCCTACGAGAGTACCGTTGTCCTGTTCCTCTTCTTGGGTTACCCATTTCATGGTTTCTATTAATGTAAGATATCTTACTGTTCTGGGCTTTGGTATTTTTAATTGCGGTTCTCTCTAACATGTCCAGACATTCCACACAAGGTACACAGATCCCCATGATCTACAGCCTGGTTCTTAAATTCATTCATTTTGAACTCAATCCCATACTTAGTGGTGGACTGACCTTGTTGCATATCCTCGAGCATAGCATAGGACTTGGTCCACTTCATAGTGTGCTCTAATTTGGCTTTGGTCTGGTCAAGTTCTTTTAGGAGAATCTCATTCTTATGACTCATGTTGCCTAACTTTTCTCCTAACTTTTTTACCCTTTTCTTCCAGATCGGATTGGGTCACACTCATGACATTTTTCTCCTTCCTAGAGGACTTAAGACCATCAATCTCCGATTGCAGTTTTTGATTAACATTTTTAAATTTAAAATTCTCAGTTCTCAACAGGCCATTGTCTTCCAAAAGAAGGTCCTTAGAGTCACAATGGTCAGATAGGCTTCAATTAGGACCTGCGACCAGAGACTCAAGCTTTTTCTTGGAGTAAGTATGAATATTAGCTTTATCTTGTTCAAAACTCACCTTTGTATCTAGCAAAGCATCATCCGAATCATGAGAACCTGCTCCTACCATCAGCGCCAAGTTCTCCTGCCTAGTTTCAACTTTGTCAATTTTGGGATCAGCAGCCTCAACTTTCTGTTCCTTGTCTCCTTCTTCATCAGACTCCTCCATGGTAACAAGAGCAAGTAAGTCGTATTTTTCTGGTTCCTCTATTGCTATGAGAGATTGATTCTCCAGAGTCTCGCCGTCTGATTCTTCACCTGGATTCCCTGCTAGTACTACCAATGCTCTTTGCATTGAAAGATCCGCTTCCTAACTGGTCATCCTTCTGTCTTTGTGGACATAGGGTTCATCCTTGGTTTCTTTAGGCTTTTCTGGGTTGTTCTTCATGTACTCAAGTGCCTAGAGTAGACAAAACTTGATGAAGTGGTCGGGGCTACTGCACTTGTGGCATAATTGTTCCCTCAGATCTTTTTCAGTTGTATGTTGAGTGGTCCTTCTTTGTCCAGCGTTTCCTCTTCTCAGCACTTGCTGGAACATCTTGGTAATCAAAGCTATATTTTTGTCTTCATTGCCCTCCTTTTCTGCAACTTTCAGAGCCAGGTTCTTATCCTTCCTTTTGTTATTAAGTTCTTTCTCCTGATTCCTCTTGAACTCGTAAGTAACCAGAGTTCCCAACAACTGATCCATCGACATGTTTTCTAGGTCCTTGAATTCGATGATAGCTTCAACTTTGCTTTCCCAGGATTCAAGTAACATACTCAGCAGCTTTCGAATGACCTTCCTAGTGGGGATGACTTCACCCGAGGAGTAGATCTCGTTGACGATAGCAGAGAACCTGGTTTCCATCGCATGTATAGTTTCACCTTCATGCATTCTGAACAACTCATACTATCGATTGAGATTGTCAATCTTAGCCTTCTTCACTTGAGATGTGCCTTCGTGAGCGATTTCCAGAGTATCCCAAATCTGCTTGGCATCTTGGCATGACGAGATTCTGTTGTATTCGTTGGGATCGATACCGCACAACAAGATCTTCTTAGCCTTGACATTGTTCTGAATGACAATCTTGTCAGCATCATTTCATTCACTATGTTCCTTAGGTATCCTGGGAGCACCCTCAGTAGAGGCATTCTTTATTGGAATAGTCGATCCATTGAGCACCACCTTCCAAAGATCAGGATGTTCACCTTCAATATGATTCATCATTCTAGTTTTCCACCAACTATAGTGTTGTCCGTCAAACAATGGTGGTTTGGATTGAGACGCTTCTTCTTGTGCCGTAGGTGGGGTTGCCATTATCTTTTCGAGCTAGTTAACCTTGTACGAAAAGTCTTGTACCAATTGAAAGAGTTGGTGCCCCTGACCTTTCGATGAACCTGGTTCACCGAACAGTACATAATGGTTTGCTAAAGAAGTTAAGAGAAGCAAACACTTATAGTGGAAAAACTCCTTGCTCAAGGGATAAACTACTACTACCTACACTCGTAGGATTTCAACAACTTCATTAACTTCAGAACGAGCAATGTTCAACTTACACCACTTGCAACAAACTCAACTCTTGAGAGTCAAACCCACTCTAACACAACTCACAAAAAGCAAAAACAGCTTCTTACAAAATTTGTCACTAAACAAAGATTCTAAGAAGATTGTCAAATAGACTTGAACAATCAAGAAAACCTTACTCTAGATCTTGCTTAAAAGCTCTCGTCAAGTGCCGTTGCCCTTGCTAGAAAGTAATCGCCGAAATCCGATTGCAAAAGCTATGTCTTTTATGGTTGATGAATGTATTTGTAGTTCACCTTAAAGACTTTCTATGTAAGACTGCTTTCTTGAGATGTGCACATCATTCTTTTCCATAAAGGAGTCCTTTTCCAACGTTGCTTCCTTCTCTGAATTCGTATTTATTTGTTTTCATAAATAACGCTTTATCTTAAACTCGGATTCTGCCTAGCTTCACTTGTGCACATACGACGGACCTAGTTCTCCCTACCTGTTTCTGGCTTGTGTTTCTCATCATCAAAACAATATCATCATACCTGCACAGATCCTAACACATATTAATAGGCAATGAATTGTAGTTTATATATAATTAGTACATTTTTATAAGTTTTTTTTTTTTGGTAAATTGTAAATACCATTAACAAACAAAGGCCAATACATTTATAGAGACCTAAAATTCATAGCCCCTTTCTAGGAAGGGTTCCATTTTTTTTAGGCCTCCAACTGGGCTAGGAAATTAATTACAAGAGAAATTGTTGAATCAGCTTATGACTTGTATGAGCTTTCCTAGATCCTCTAAACAATGCTATTCTTTCTACAAATTCTATTTTTATCTGTGCAATATAATGACTAACTCACTATTATCGTTGCATTTCTATACGACTTTCAATTCCTTGCCCTCCAGGTGTGATGATTATTACACTCCGTATTATTGCAACCACTTTTATGAAATTGTCTCCAGTTCACGAGTCAATAATTATAATGATAACTAAGAAAACAAGAAATTAGAGCTAAATATATTAATAACGAGTAAAAAACTACTTATTTTACCTTTAAATATAATAACACAATTTGTAAAAGCATTAGAGCTATATAACATTATCTTTGATCGGTCTCACATCTTCCCCACATGGTCAATAAATAGACTATAAAAATCATAGCGTTAATAAGTGGCACGTAGCATTCTTGGGATATATA
>JAABOM020000110.1:6289117-6308981 GCA_011800125.2 Solanum clarkiae | reverse complement strand
TTCTCCTTCTAAAATTTTTCTAAGTGTAAGAACATATGTTCTTCTTCACAAGACAAGAGGGGGTATTTATAGAAGTTGAAGTTTCCAAAATTGCATCATAAGGGCTCCAATTTGATCTATAGTTCAATTAGGTTCCAAACTTTTCTACTTTTAATCCAATCAAGGACCTCTGACTCAATTTAATTATTTAATCCAAACTCACTTGATATCCCAATCATACATCGAAAAAAAATTACCTGAGTTCACTTACTCAACATTCACAACAATACTCTCAATTTGATAGCTATACTTAATTTGAAAAATACGGGGTCTAACACTGGGTCATCTCAGTGGCATAAGATGAATGGTACTAGTTTGGTAGGATCCTATCCTACCGTACACTGACTATGTAGTTTATAGAGTTGGAATTATCTGGGCTTGTACCTATATCGGTGCTCTACACTACTCTCAAAATATGCACTGTGCTTAATAACTGTAAAGATGTTCTGCTTTAAGAAAAAATTGAAAATTTTGATGCTTAGCTCAATATGTTTTCTTTAAACTGGCTTTTCTTCTCAAAACTGATCATACTTTCTCATAACTAGAAATGTTTTCTCATGACTAGTAATGTTGCCTTTGAAAAGAAAATAGTCATGCTTTTTACTGATATTCGAAGACATTGCTATCCCTGATTTGGTATTTGAAGACATTATCATGGATTTCATCACTTGCTTATCTAGCTCAAAGGGAAAATCTACTATCATGATAGTGGTTGATAAATTAACGAAGTATGGTCACTTCATTCCCTTACCGTCTACTTTTTCCATAAAAATTGTTGCTAAAAACTTTGTGGCGGGATTTATTCATATTCGTGGACCCCCAAGAACTATAGTCATTGATCGTGATCCTAGATTCTTGCACACCTTATGGAATGAAATCAATCATTTGTAGGGAACTTCTTTGGCAATGAGTATCGCCTATCACCCACAATCCGATGGACAATCTGAGGCCCTCACTAAAATATGTGGAACAATATTTTCGTTGCTATGTTGTTATTCGCCAAACCATTGAGTTTTCACGTTGTCGTGGGCAAAGTATCGGTACAATACCTCACTCCAAACTTTGACAAGTATGACACCCTTTTCTGCACTTTATGGGAGAGAACCCCTAACTATAACTTGCTATATTGGGGCTAGCAATGCTTGTAATCTGGTGGAAAAATATTTTATGCATAGGGATGAAATTCTGGTACAGTTAAAGCTCAATCTGATTAAAACACATGCTTGCATGAAGAAGTTGGCAGACAAACATCATTCAAAGCTTGAGTTTGTTGTGGAGGACTGGGTGTTTGTTAAGCTTAGGCTATATCATTAGAATACTATGCACCTACACCAATACATCCTAAGATGGGAAGATATTATTATGGACCATACCATGTCCTTATAAAGTATATTGGTCAAGTGGCATACAAGTTAGATTTGCCAACCATGACTCATATTCACTTAGTTTTTCATGCTTCACTATTTACACGATGTATTAGAGAGCCAGAACAATAGATTACTCTATTAAGTTTAACTAATTTTATTGAGCATAGGACTGAGTCTTCCTCGAACCTTCAGGACAAGGTTCTTTCGCGGAAAAGAAGTATTTTTATAAATCAGAGTGATGACATGAAGGAAATCAAGGCTAACCCAAAAGATAACAATAATTTTATTATGCCTAGAAGAAGTATGTAACACCTAGGAAATTTTCTAAGCTAAGATCAAAACTTTTCTCTTATGCGTATGGGATCATACCAAATGATTCTAATCTTGAATATAGATATTAAAACCTATTCTATAGTGGAATGATAGACTTGAGATGAATTAACGTCATAAAATTTTCTTAACACAAAATTGAGTTTTGATATGAAATTTTACGAAATTGGGTGATCCAATAACTTCAAGGTGTTGAATGTATGTTAAGGTACTTTTCTAGTATATAAGTGTGTTGAATGTGGTTGGAGGTCACAAGGGACACCCAAGGTCAATACAAGTTCAACATATTTCGATGGACTAAGTTTCAGTAAGAGTTCATAGAAGGGTCAACTTCAAATGACCATATCTCTTAGCACATAATAATTTAAGTGACTTATAATGTATCATATCTTTCCAAGGCATCTGATTTTGGCTTAGTCAGAGTTTGAAGTAAAATGTTATCACAATTTTACTGAAATATATTTGGACTATCAAATTTTGCGATTGGTTGTATTTGACCGCCGAAATATTCCAGAAAAGCTTTAAAATTGTCAAAAAAATGGTGATTAGGGGTCCTTATTCAGCGTACCACCAAATGGTTCGGTGATGGGGCCTCTAGACCATAATTTTGACAGTCGAAACTCATCAAAAAGGTCTTTTTTTAAAAAATTTTGATGATTATTTGACTTTTTCAAAAGGTTATTTTTGAACTTTTACCCCAATGAACTTCTCTAAGGCTATCATATAGCCTAATAACATCTCATTAATGTATAAATCCCTAAAAATATTAGTTTCTACATTCAAAGTTTGCGAAAGAAGAGGCTAGGGTTCTTCATTGTCAAGAGCAAATCGAAGGTTTCTTCAAGAGATTTTTCTCTTCCAGGTATGTAAGGCTACTCATAGCGTTGGACTAAGTTCATCCACTCACCTCACATGTTAATACTCCATAATTGAGTTCAAGTAGAGTTTTACCCTAATTCTTAAATTTTAAATGAGTTAATTCTTTTTCCATTGAGTTAGATATATTTATGCAATGAGATTATTATTATTTTTATCTCTTATATTATTAGAGTTGTAGTTTGTGGATATTTTTTCATGAACCCTAGTTGAGTTCATGATCATGATTTTTCCATGTATTATTTGATGTTGATATTGATGGGTTGTCATGTATTAAATAAAAAATTATTTTAAATCAAGATTTTTCATGTTGAGAGTAAAGATGATTTTTTTATGTATCGATAATAGAGTAATTTAAACTAATACTGCATATGCATTTTTATTGAGTCTGAAGAGTTATATTTTGAGGAATATTTTTTGATGAGATGATGCATATTTTAATGTGCTTTTGATGAAATTGAGCATCGAATTCAAATGATGTTTTGAGAAAATATTTTGATGATGATGTAAATGATTTTCAAATATATTAATTGAAGAAAGATGATGATGATGATGTGTTGAGATGAGTTTGATGTTTAAATTAAAGTCCAATGATACTAGATGACATGTTTGTAAGTAATCTGCTCACTTGATAGATATGAGCACATGTTCTGGGAGTAGTATTGAGCATCGTTTTATGTAAGAGTATAAATAACTTCAATCTCATAAATTATGCTGTCAACATAGGATAAAAAGAGATCATAACTCTGAAGTCTTTACAGAGGTTTTTATTGGATACATTAATGGGATGTCCTCTACCCTGACAAGATATTGGATAAATGTGGTAACAACATCACCTCGTTGTATCATCACTCTTTCATATGGTGATGATTGTCAGTTAAGAGAAACTCTTACTTATTGATTGCATGATTTGATATGAGTTGCATATTATTGAGTTTATTTTCAAAGCATGACTTTATTTTTTAAAATTTGCATATTTTACTAAGTTGAGTTGATTGTGGAGTTGAGTATCTTTGATTACGTCCTTTCCTTTTTAGCTATTTTACATACTTGCACATTCCATGTACTGACGTCTATTTGGACGACATATTTTCATGATGTAGAGATAGGTACTCAGAGATCATCAATAGGCGCTTTTTAACAACCTGACCCAATATTGTGAAGTATTGTCCGCTCATGGGCCTGACCCATAACGGGTTTGTCCCTTTGGGCTCACCCAAAGAGCGTCTCACAGCATATAGACCAGTCCTTTACTTATATACCCAATATCTCTCCAGTATTTTGCCGATATGGGACATCTCATCTCAAGATGGGTTATTACATATACCCCCTCTATGAACCCATCATCTTTGCTGAGGTTTGCCCCACCTCACTGGGATTCACCAAAACTCTGTTGAACTCTCACCCCATATCGACAAAGCTGATATAGGTGTGACTTTAATTCCATCTTTAACGACCTGGCCTAACACTGTGAAGTATTGTCCGCTCTTGGGCGTGGCCAATCACGGATTTGTCCCTTTGGGCTCACCCCAAAAGGCGCCTCATGGTATATAGACCAGTCCTTTGCTTATATACTCAACATCTCTCCTGTAGTTTGCCGATGTGGGACATTTCATCTCAAGATAGGATGTTACACGCTTCATTGAGGATCTTTTCACATTCAGCTAATTGATGAGTCCTCCCCCACATTTGGAGGATACCCCACTTACCTTTCTTGCTTTGAGTTTAGCACTTTCGTTTTTTATCTGAGGTAGTCATGAACCTGTTATTGGCACCATCTAGATGTTTAGAGATAAAGATTTCATAGACAGTGATGGATTAGAGTTAATATTTCATTTTTGAAGACTTGTACATTTTAAACAATTTTCACAATATTGAATTGATGTGGATTGTCAGTTTTAACCATTATTTTATTGGGTCTGTAATTGATGAGCCCACTAGGATGTTCCTTGTATACAAAATTGAGTATTCCATTATTGATGAATGAGTGATTGAGCCAAATGGTTTGCTTGGGATCAACAATGATTTCTGAGTGTCGGTCACGCCAAGGGTACCCTGTAACACTCGGTAAAAATTACCAAAATATTTCTAGATGATAGACGCTTGTGTAAAGCATCTTCTCAAACTCTTTTGGCAAATTCGAGGCTAGAAATGCGATCAGCACAAAAAAATTACGTGGAAAACTACTTTAGTTGATTTTAGAACAATCAGATGAAAAGATAATTTTTTCAGGCAAAAATATAATTTCAGAAAAGTGTGGGACATGTCTGCATCGCGGACTTACACTTAATTTTGGTCCTATTATTTTCTACGAGATTAGAAAATCGACCGGACAGCAATTTACGTAAAATTACACATAAAACACATTCGACAAATGCTATTTATATTTTTTATAGAAAAATAGTTTCTCAATACGTTTTATTTTACGTCGAAAAATTAACTGAAGCACGACAAGTTCGAGTCGAGGACTTGCCCCATTATGATATTTGACGATTAGTTTTAAAAGTAAGGATATTCTAGTCCTTTCTCATCTATCCTAGACTAAAGCCCTGCCATTTTGAAATCGTTGTTAACCCTATATCAATTCATAAGGGTGGATCTTCAATCATTTACGCTAATTCATCTTAAGAACTATGCCTAAGGAGAAAAGAGAAGGCTAGGGTT
Source organism: Solanum clarkiae (assembly GCA_011800125.2). Taxonomy (NCBI): domain Eukaryota; kingdom Viridiplantae; phylum Streptophyta; class Magnoliopsida; order Solanales; family Solanaceae; genus Solanum; species Solanum clarkiae. Next base: position 6,303,705 of record JAABOM020000110.1, on the reverse strand, counting down.
CAAGAGGATTGATGATAATTTCTTGCAATTTGATTATCTTTCTTCATCCCAGGTATATAAGACTAACCTTTTAGAATGAAATTGTTCTTCCATGTGCCCCTTGATTGAGATAGATTGATAGATGAATGTATTGAGTCTTTATACATGTTTTCTTGAATGTTTTCTTACAAAATTATACATATCCTAGGTACTTTCATATGTTGATGATTATTAAAAACTTGATTTACTGAATAAATGCTTTTGCATATGAGTTATTTCACAAACTCTAGATATTTTGATAAAAAATTGCATGAATGAACCTAAGGATTGAGTCTAGAGCATTGATTCGAGAATGTTGATTGTGATTGTAGTGTGAGCATGATGATAGTTTGATAGAACGTGATGGTCCTGTGAGTCATTATAATTGAACTCTAAAGTTGGCCTAAATTGAAAGTCCTCCTACGTAATTGTCTAATTCACTCTTGAAGGATCGATGGGGTTAATTGGTTAAATTATTGAGAGATGTGATTGAGAATTGATTAGATGGTTGATATGATGAAAGGCTCGATTGTGACAGAATTGATGGATTAATAAGAGTCCTTATGAGACTCATTGATTAAATTGATTGAGATTGAACGTTTATGAGCATTGGGTCTTGGGAGGAGTACCAAACACCGAATTAAGTGAGAGTAGGTCCCACTCAAACTCAATAACAACGTCGTCAAGCGTAGGAGTGGACTAAGTCTGTTAAAGTCGGACAAGTTCTTATTTTAAGGATTAAGTACATTAAAGTCGGATAAGTTTTGAGGACTAAGTCTATTAAAGTCGAACATGTCCCTATTTTGTTGTCTTGACACAATAGGACTTGATCGATTGATTATCCAGATCCATTATGAATTCGATTTATTCTTACCCTGGTAAGGTATTGAACAGTTGTGGCAACATCAATGGGATTGTTGTACAATCACTGACTCAAAAGTGATTGTTGTCGGATAAGAGAAACTCCCATAAAAGTTCCATACTGATAGTACTCTGATTGGATTGGATTGGATTGTCTTGGAATGATTAGATTATCTATGATTGGTCATTGTCTACTCTTTATTCTTGCTTTAGATAAGCATTTGGCATCCCGATCGAGTTCCTTATCTCTTCATTTGAGTTATCTGAGTTGATAGTATTCTCCCTTGATGCGTGTTTCATTCAGACATTTTACATATTCATACATTCCACGTACTAGCGTCCATTTGAACTGCATCATTTTATGATGTAGAGACACATATTAGGAATTATCAATAGGCGCATCGTTGAGGATCTATTCACATTTAGCTAATTGGTGAGACCTCTTTGTTTTCGGAGGATTTCCATATTACTATCATCTAGTTTGAATTTAGCAGTTTATCTTCTTTTGGTTGAGGTAACCATGCCCTGTCATTGACATCATCTTGAGAGTAGAGTTAGAGGCTTCATAGACTAGATAGTGATGAGTTGATTTTGTGATCTTTATCTCTAGATTGTTTTCCTTTGAAACTATTTCTATGTCAGAGACTAAAAGTTTGATTGATTGCCTATAACCTTTATATATTGAGATTGTCCACCTATTATCTTCTTTAGTCTTCTGTTGTTATGTTAGACATTGATTGGATTAATGTGATGATGCCAAGTGATTCTTGTTCCTTCACTGTTTCTGTATATCCATTGTTGTAATTCTATTCAGTAACTAATATAGTGATCAATTGGGGTGTTATTGTGTTTGTTACAGTTACCCATAAGCTCTATATCCGTAAATAAATCAATAAGTTTTGGAAAAAATTAGTAAACTTTGATTGAAAACTCAATAAATTAATATGTACAAATAATTTTTCAAAAATTCAGCAACATATGTTTCTTAGAATTCTAAATTTGTAAACTTAAAACCTAATTTATCTCCACCTCCTTTGTAGAGATGAACTCGACTCTTATGAACTGAATAAAAAAGGTAATACATAATATACATAAAAAAACAAAATTAACATATGATTGAGTAGCCATTTGGGAGAAGTTAACATCAAGAGTTCATAATACATACTTCATTGTCAACATTAATTGTGACTAAGACTTGTGTGGATTATCAAAAGCTAAAAAAAAGGAAGAAAATGTGGCTTTGAGAAGTTGAAGACAGACATTCGACATTACTCATGTATGAAGGTAGGACACACTGGATCGTGCATATCACGTGCCTGCCTAAGACAGATAACACTTCCCTTTCAACCATTGGTGATGTAGCAAAATTGATTGCATAAGATGGGAGAGAAAATCGGCTACATTAAAATTACCTACTTTTCCCCTCAATGTGTAGGAATGTTTACTCATTTTGTCATAAATTATATGCTACTCGCTTCATCTCATGTATATATATGAATTTTTCGTTTTAATTCTACTAGTCAAGTTTACTCTGGGATTCTCTATCACAAAATTTTACTTATAGCTGCAACATATATACATTATCATAATACCAATATATTTCATGTAAAATTACTCCTTGTATAACAAAGGTTTTTTTTTTAACTTTAATAATAGTCATATTCAAATATTAATTGATTTTACTATTTTTACTTTATTGTTGGTGATTTATTTTCATAATAAAGAAAATCCTACAAATTAAATGTTTTGTCACCATAGAGCCACATACACAAATGACTCTCTAAGTTAACTAATAATAAGTCCAATATTTTGACCAAATAACCTTAATAAAATTGTAAACATTACGCCATACTTGGTATTATATTATATTGATTTACTTTGGTAATTGAAGATTTTTCCATCGAAAGATCTACACAATTTTTTAAAAAAAAATTATATTGGACAAGAGTTACCATCTCGTAAAAGGGTCAAAAATTTTCAAAAACTGTATTAACTTTCTTTAATTTTTACTTACTGAAATTTAAATATCTTTTGAGATTTTAAATTGAAATAATTTTAATATTTTCAATAACATTAAAAAGTGAAAAAATTTGACCTTCCGATGAATTTTGTCTACAACAAAAAAATATTTAAACGTCAATTTTTTAATAATTTATAACAACTAATCACGTAAATAATTATCGACATAAACAAAGGTTGTTACAAAGAATTTGACGGATAATATATTAAAATTTTTGTTCCAAGAATTTCTAGTGAAATAGTCGTTTTCACTCAAAAATCCTTATCCTTTCTTTTTAAGTGTCAAGTCCAAATATTCTTTTAATTAAGTTTAGTTTCATATTGTTTTCTTTAAATTGAAGAAAATAATGTCCAAACGCTTTAAATTCGTTTGCTTTTTTCCCTTTAAACTTTAAATTTATTGTACGTGTGGGACGCATTACCATCAAATCATATCAATGTTAATAAGGTTCACGAATTATAATATCTAAGATATTAAAGGCATCCCTCTATTGGTTACTACACTAGTAATTAGGTTAGGTAGCCAATGAAAGGATAATCATAGCTATAAAGAGTTGTACAATGAGAAATACAAATTATACTATGTACTTGACCTTATCTTATTTTCTTATCAATTGCTTCTAAACATGTGTAATAAATTAACAGCACATTCTCTTTACATCATTTCAATTTTATTATTTATTTATAAATTTAAATGCTTAACTATTATCAACTCTATTTATATTTTGTGAATCCCATTTGTCATTACAATTTTCACTATATTTTTTACCTCCACTATTTAAATTTAAATTAGCTTTTTTAATACAAATTCTTAAATGTTTAAACTATAAAAATCATCTTTTTGGTAATTCTATATTTCAATTCAAAAATTCATTATTTTTTACAGTAAAATATGATTTATTTTTTTAATATACTTTCTTCATTCCAAAACACTCATCACAATTTCTTTTTTAGATTCAAATGATGTAAAAATTTGACAAACACTCAAACATATATTTTTTAATCATATCAATATGAGATATTACTTTTCGTGTAGTCTTTAAAAAATCTAAAGTTTAACTTTAAAGTATTAAATATATTTATTCAAATTTAACTTTGAAAATTAGTTAGATTGACTCTTGAAAAGCAAAATGGAAACATGAAAATTATTTTAAAATGAAGGAAATATAAAACTTCTACCCCTTTTCATTTTAATTTATTTGACTTACTTTTTTTTTATTGATTTCAAAAAGAATTTTTTTTCCTTTTTGTCAACTCTTTAATTCTAAATTTTCATGTGACACGTTTAGAATCACAAGATTAAATAATATTTAGATATATATTTTCTTTACATTCTTTTGGTTTAAGACTAGAAGATTCCAAAGTTTTCATTATTTTTTAAAATTTCGTGTCAAGTCAAAATCAGATCAATATATTGAAATAGGGTTCTAAAACTCTTTAAGAGATATTATTCTATTGGTATTATTTTTCGAGGGTCCATTTCGAGTAGGGAATTTAGACTTGGCATTGCTGGTTTTTGCTGATGTCTGGTGCAAGTGGATTCCTTCTCCTATGTTTGTGGAGGTCTTAATGATGCTGTGCTCCGCATTGGCGGACAGTGTCCCACGTTCGCGGAGTAGAGACCTGCTTATGCTCCGTGATCACGGAGAGTATATGTGACGTGGACCGTTTTAAACTTGGAAAACACATTTTTAATCTATTTTCGAACTTGTCAAGCTTTTGAGGCGATTTTGAAGAAACATTTCCCAAGATTTTTTTTGCGTAAGTGTTTCTAATTTTATATTAACTATATTCTATAAGTTTTATCTTGACTTTGTCTTTAAATTCATGAATTTGAAAAATATGTCATCTTATTTAATTATATATATTCACCCCAATAGAAATATATTTGATGTTTACAACTTTTTGATATGAGGCTAACACATATAAGTAAAGAGGGTAATGTATTTTTTTCCAATACATGTTTATTATTAAATTCAATATTTATATATAGAATAATGTTAAAAATGAATATTAGATTGCGTACTCTTTTAATGTTACTTGAGATAAATTAAATAAGTTATAAATTATTTTTTATTTATAAAAATAAGAAAAAAAAAGATAATTCTTTTGCAAAGTGTAACGGTCATTATACTTTTTATTGTGTTTATCGTAAAATATTAAAAATTAATTTATTATTAAAAAATATAATTGACCACAAACAAATACAACTCAAGCTTATAATGTTGAGCCCGTTAACGAGCCTTTTCATATCTAGTGAGTATGTGTGTATGTGTGTGTATATATATATATATATGAAATGTTCAACATAATTGAAACCTTTGGTTGAATGATAGTGGAATTTCACCCAACTCAATTCTAAGATATAGACTAGGTTTGGGGATATATTAAATCACATACTTTTTAATGTAAATCCCTTTAAATTAATTCATTAGTAGTGATTTAGTTAATTGAATTAAGTGGTGTTTTTAGATTAGGCACATCAATTTGATAAATTATTCAATTCGATAATATAGAAGTACTACTTCGTCCAGTTCAAAATGAGAAGTGTTTTTAGCTTAGGCGCACATTGTCAATAACAATGATAACACAATCGATATAATTCCACGAGTCCGGATATAGGAGGGTATTGTTTATGCAGCCTAATGCATTTACCTTGAGAAGGTAGAATTTATTTTCGATATACTTTAGACTCAAATAAAACATATAATAAAATCAAGCATGTAAAATAAATATAGCACGTAAAAAATTTATACTGAAAAACAATGCAAAAGAGAACACTAACAACAACAAATAATATGATAATTGAGGCCAAAGAGACAACAAAGTCAAAGAATAAGAATGTAGGAGAATAATAAAAACAACAGTAAAACAAAAACTTGACAATGCTTGATTACCTACTAACCTTCTATGTTAATTCTTGACTTTCAAATCTTTTTATCTCGGGTTATGTCCTCGATGAGCAATGATTGTGTCACGTTCTGATAATCACCTCTTCTCAATACTTTTTTTGGCCCACTTCTGACTCTCCTCATATCCATTATAGCTAACTTGTCAAACCTCCTCATTAGTGTGCCTGTGCATCTCCTCTTCACGTGTTTAAACCATCTTAGTCTCACTTCCCTTATTTTTTCTTTCATAGGGGCCATTTTCACTTTGTCTCGAATATCTTTGTTCCTAATCTTATCTCTTCTAACATGCCTATACATCTATGTCGACATTCTCATTTTCACCATCTTCATCTTTTGGACGTGCAGTTCTTGATTGGTCATTACTCTGCCTCATATAGCATAATTGGTCTTACAACCACTTTAATTATAAAACTTACCATTATTCTTATCACACAAGATACCTATGTGAATCTCCATTTCATCCGCCTTGTTGCAATGTGATGTGTAATATCATTATCAATCTCTCTATTTTCTTTGAATTATAGCCCTTAGATACTTGAAACTTTTTTTCTCGGATAAACTTGTGTATCAAATAGCCTTACTTATATATCAATCTCATTAGTTATACCACTGAGCTTGCACTCCAAAAATTTTCTCTCAGTACTCCTGCTTAACTTGAACCCTTTAAATTTCAGGATTCGTCTCCAAAACTTCAACTTATCATTAATTTTGTTGTAGATCTTGTCAATCAAAACTTTAATTTTTTGCAAATAGAATACACGAAGATACTACCTTTTCTTAGATATGTGCATTATTACATCTTCATTCAAATCTTGGGTCCATTTTACATGTCTTAATCAAATGCCTTGAAATTTTTTTTCATATATAGTTTCTTAATTTTGTAAAAGTTCATTTATTTAAATAAGAGACAACAAAAAAAATATTTTAAATTTTGTGAACTTCTCTTGATTCGAAATGAAATTCTCAAAAGACAACTTATTACGAGGTGAGGGAGTATCTATCTAGCATAAGTTTCAACTTAGACAATTTAGCAGTTGGGAATTAAAGAGAATTATATGACCACATTATTCTATGAATATCAATAAATGACAATCTTAAGGAATCAAAAATAATAAAGAAAATTAATTGGCCGGCGTGAAATTTGGGCCTTAAAGTGTATATAATATCCGTCATAAATATGCCGTATAATTTACACAAATTTTATATTTTTTAAAATTAATTTCAATTAATATTATTTTTTTTAAAATTACTAAAATTTCTTCTTTTTTATACAAAAAACAAAATCAATAATATATGTCAAAAAGGTAGAAGCATAAAGAGATTTTAACTATGATACATGGAGAAGTAGAGATTGTAATTTGTATCAATAAATGTTATTGTTTTATATCATTTAAGGGATTTTTATAATTCTTTAAAAGATCTGGATTATATGAAATTATGTAAACGTGTATTTGTGTAATTTTGCTTATCACATTTTGCTTTAGAAAAGGCAATTTAATTAATCATTAAAGTTAAACTAAATCAAATAATTTATTATATAAAAATTATACAAAAATTACATTAAACTACAATTATTCTCATATAACATGATACAAAAAGAATATTTTAAAATATTAGTTAAAATTCATATGATTTGATTTTTAAAAAAATATATTTTTTTTTCTTTTATCTATTTCTTCTTTTTACTTTCTTCCTTTTTTGTATGGTTGAATACGGAATGAAAAATCTGACATTTTAAACCTATAGAAGCCAAGGATGGCACATGCATCGAGCTATATTTATCCGAGAGAGATCAGACGAATATTCTTTGTCGAAATTTTTTTTTGAATATATATGTTAATTATAGATATTTTGATATATATCAATTGTTGAATACTCTTGGTACAAAAATTATTCACTCATATTCTAAAAGTATGAACACCATTGACGAAAATGTTGACTTCGCCACTGAATTGTGAGCTCTTTTATCATTAATGGAATGGAAAAGGAATTTTTCTCTTTTGTTCTCTTTTCCCACTTTTTTTCTTCCAATCCTTTGCAGCAGTCAGAGGATTCTGTTACTTTTCATTTATTTATTTTTTGTTATTTCTTTTTGGCCTTTTTTAGGGTGTGTGAGTTAGGGAGCAAAATAAAATATAATTTAATTTTCTCATGTATAAATAGTCAAGTGTATTGTGTTTTATTACTATTGATAAATGTAAAAAGAAAAATATTATAGAGTAGCGTAAGATTATAGGTGTTTGGATTCACCAAATGAAATGAAAAAGAGAGAGCAAATTTCATATAAATTGGTATGAGGGAAAGAAAAGAAATGATGGGAAGTGAGAATTTTTTTTTTTTTTTTGGAAAAATTATATAACCAGACAAACATATAATACATATTGATATTATATCATTATAGTTTGAAAAAAATATAATTTATAGCTACAGTTAGGGTTTTTTTGTTATTTTCTCTTCTTCTCTCTCTCTCTCTACAATTTCTTGTCAAATATGCAATTACATATGTATACCAACAATATATATACAATTATTTTGACAGATATACATAGTCAATTCGACAGATATACATATGCAATTCGCTTCTCTTCACTCTCTGCACTCTTTCGCTCGGCTCTCTCCTCCCTCTCCCAATCTCGCTTGCCAGATATACAAATACATATGTATAATAGTTACGTATATATAATTATTTGACAGATATACACATACAATTTAACAAATATATATATACAATTCACCTTTCTCATTCCTCTGTCGATCCCGCTCGTCTTTCTCCTCCCCTCCAAGTCACATAGCCGAAGTTATACCGTGTAATTATGTAAAATATAGTTATTTGACTATATTAAGTTTTAAACCTAGGCTATTTATGAAAATTTCCTTGTGCAAAAAATGATTCTTTTTTTAAAAAATCTAAATATTCTCTTGTTGGCTCTCTTATCTTAATCTTTTTAATTCTAAATGGATGGTAATTAAAGTTAGTAGTACAAACAATAGTTTAATCTTATCTGATCAACCTTAAAAAGATGACAAAATGAATTTGATGTTATTTATATAAGATACAAAGGATTATATTCTGTTTTGCATAGTCTTTGGATTCCATTATTGATTGTCAATTATTGCTTTTTGATTGGCCTTTTTTAGGATTGGTTTTAGGGTATGTTAGGTCTTAAAGGAAAATAAAAAAGTGAATTATTGATTCCTCTTTGGAAATTTCTTTTAGAAGAAACAAAGTGCACGTTTGGCACTGGCCTAACAAATTAAAGCATTTACTTTAAGATGGAGTATTTATTGCATGAACATGTGACTAGTTAGACCTATGCCCACCACTTTCCTTTAAAATCCTCTCGATTAGCAGTATTTTATTTCGTATCCTCTAAAAAAGAAAAAAATTTAAATCTCAAAATTATATCAACTTGTGAAAGTGATAACATGATATATATTTCGATTCAATATTGGTATAACTGTACACATTTAATATGTATCAATAATAGATATGCTTTTGTTGAGCCCATCTGTTTGAAAAAGCCCAAGTGCTTCAATCCACTAGTTTGTTCTACCAACCACTCAATATCTTTTGTCAGAAATTTTTTTATATTTTATTTGAAAATTAGCAGTTGGACACAGGAATTCAAAGACCAAGTTAGAAATGTAACACCCCTAGTTATTCTAACTTAGATAACCCCAACAAGTCTAAAAATTGAATCTGATTCTGTTACGATTTTATGGACCATAGATGAGACTTGTAAGTCCCTTCCGCACTGAGGACTATGTCTACCAACACCTAATACAAGTTGTACGTTAGATAGGAGAGTTTGAGTGTCACTGAAATGTGCACAAAGGATCTTTACCATTCATACAAAATGATTTTCGAGATGCTGAAAATTATTCTAAGTGTCTAGTGGATCCACAAGTAGGTTTATGACTTGTATTGACGACTACGGCTCGTAGTCTTGAAATAAAAAATATAGTCTCTGAAGTTTTTCTATGAATGAACAGGATGAATTGTACTTTTTTTCATGACTCGTTCAAAGAGTTCGTAGAATCCAAGCTTTAATCCCAATATGAGTCTAAGACTTTTATGAGGAGATTCTAGGATCTATAAGAAGTAGACCATAGTTTGTCCCTCGTAGATTAAGTCTTGCAACCCATAAACTTTGTCTGATTTCTACGAGGACTTGTACGACCTGTAAAAGTGATCACGACTCGTAAATAAGATTTCGTAATTCACTTCGACATGTTAATAAGAGATAGTTTTTATCCTTTTAATTCTAAAAAAACTCTTATATTTTGGAGTTATTTTGAACCCCTTAATAGTACCCCCACAATCATGAAGGGTTATGAGAAAGAATTTTTTTATTTTTTTAAGAACAACTTAGCTAATGTGAATTAAAAGATGACCTAATGGTTTCTCTGAAAGAACTGTGGAATGTAAAACTTAACATTTTTAAACGAACTTGACGGTAGATTTTGGAAATCATTTTAGCAAGGTTGAAATTTTAAATTTATTTGATTAATGATTCTTGACTTTGGAAAATTCTAGTTGGCATATTCACGTTAAGCGTGAGCAAACAAATTATTAAAAATAATGTATTTTTTTAATAAAATACATATATATTCATTGGTCAAGTTTTTCATTTAAAAAATATTTAAAATCCTACTCTTTTTATGATATGAGATTTGAAATTGGAATTATAATTTGTACAATTTTCATAAATAAATAGCAGTGTCAAGGTGGTACCTCCTTTATTTCAAAAATAATGACTTACTTTTGTTTTTGATCTGTTTAAAAAAGAATAATTTATTTTTATTTTTTTTACAAAATTTTAATCTCAACTTTCTATGTTACATATTTAACACCACAAAATTAAATGATATTGTAATACAACTTTAATTTAGGATCAAATGATTAAATTTCTTTTTGTTATTTTCTTGAACTCTGTCTGAAATCATACTAGGCAATTCTTATTTAAAATTTTGAGATCCCAAATCCCAAGGCAAACCCATGAACACTATGTTGAGATGAGGTTAGCTAGCTTCCAAATTTCGAACAGTAAAGTTATAGCCATGACTAGAAGAGAATCCACTGAGGCTTTGAATTTTGTTCTTCTTTTACTCATTTTGACTTTGGTTATTTAAATATCTTTCTTTTCATAAGTTATTATGTCTGCCACCTTCTCTGCAATCCATTCGTGCTAACCTCAAAACTAAATATTTATTTAATTTATTTTTTTAAAAAAAAAATCTTTTTATATACGACAAAGATTTTATATTCTCCATTTTAGAACCACTAATACGATCTATTAAAGTGTAAATTAAACTGTTCGTTGTTTTTTTCAGTGAATATTGTTTGTCAATAACAAACTAACAAACTAATTACCTTAATAATATAATTATTTTTTTATAATCTTAGACGAAAATTTTAAAGTAATTGCTTTCCAACATATGTTAGGGTTGGCATTTGGTGTCATTTTCTTTCAAGTATAAATATTCTTTTTTCCCTTCAAACTTCTAATTAAGAAAAGGGTTTACAAAAAGCAATAAATTGCAATCAATAATGGAATCCAAAGACTTAATTAGAACCAACAAATATAATGGTATCATCTTTGTTATCTTTGGGAAATGAATTAATAGATAATGTCTCATTCATCACTTTTTAAGGTTCTTATGATAAGGCTAAACTATTGTTTCTGGAATCTTTAATTACCATTTGAGCTTTAGTCCTTTTTTTTTTTCCCTATATGTGGACAAAATAATCCTCTACGGCCTTATAGTTCTACTGAAATTAAGTTCGCACACATGACAATTTATAAGAGCTAACTATCCTATATTTAAAAAATATTTATCACTTATAACAACATAATTTTTTTTTATCATATATAAGGAATTGGTTGAATTAACTTAAATCGTGCTTTTCACCCTAATTTCTTCTCCACTTTTGCTCTTAAAGTTTGCTCAGTTTTCTCTCTAATCTTTCATTTTCTCAACGACGAAATACAGTGACTACATACAAATTTTGATGAGTGCAAACCTTCAAATTAGAGCTCGTTGCTTTTTATCCAATTTCGAAATAGAAATTTGAAGGGAGTATCAGCCCATTATATTTTTTGATGGCTTTACATATTTGTTCTTGATTAAGGGGTCAGCTAATTTGGAGGAGTTCTGCATTGGGAAACAGATTCATTGTTTAAGTTTGAAGGATGGATTTGAATCCCATATTTATGTGCAAACTGCACTAGTTAATATGTATGGGGAATGTGGGGTTCTTGGTGAAGCGAAGAAGGTGTTCGATGAAATGCCTGTTAGAAATTCTATCACTTGGAAGAGGTTTATTAAATGGGGTGATGTCAAGGCTGCTCGAGCGGTGGTTGAGGAAATGTCGGAGAAGAATGTTATTTCTTAGACGGGTCTCATAGATGGATATACGAGGATGAGTCGGTTTAATGTGGTTTTGTCCTTGTTTCAAGAAATGATTGTGGTTGAAGGGATTAAACCGAGTGTAAGTAATTCTTCTGGTGATTTTTCAAGCTATTTGGAATGTTCGGTGTCTAGAGTGTTGCGGAATGATTGATGCTTATGGGGAGGAAAGTGGTATCAATGCTTTTGATAACCGTTTTCTGAATTCACTTGTGGATGCTTCTGCTAAGTCTGGAAGCATAAACGATGTTGTGAGAGCTTCTGAGGATATATCAGATGAAATAAGGGATTTGGTGTCATGGACGTTAATAATATCAGGATACACAATGCATGCTATGACAAAAGAAGCTTTTGATAGTTATAAGATGATGGTGTTGAACCAAATTGCATAACCTTTTTTGTTGTGCTCAATGCTTGCAGTCACGAAGGTTTAGTAGATGAGCGGTTCGGGTTTCTCAGAAAGATGGTTGATGAGTTTGGGATTCAACTAATTAAGCATTATGGCTGCTTGATTGACATGTTAGGGAGGGAAGCTAGGTTAGAAGAAGCAGAAAAGAAGGTTTGAATTAAACTAGCGGCAATGATGAAATAAAGAAAACAAATTAATTGAATTAAACTTGCATGAATGATGAATTAAAAAAAGCAAATTAATCGTATCAAATTGAATTAAAATAGCATGGATGATGAATTAAAAAGTAAACTAATCATATAAAATTGGATTAAACTAGTTTACTACAAAGAATTTGATTCATTTCTAATACATGTCTGGTGTTATGTATCATACTTGTACTACATACGTTAATTAATTACACTGCAAAATGAATTACCCTTGAATAAAAGTTGAATTAAACTAGCATGGATGATGAATTAAAAAAATAAATTAATCGTAACAAATTGAATTAAACTAGCCTGGATGATGAATTAAAAAAATAAATTAATCGTAGAAAACTGAATTAAACTAGCGCGGATGATGAATTAAATAAAGCAAACTAATAATATAAAATTGAATTAAACTAGTATAAATGATGATATGAATTAAATAAATTAATTGTATCAAATTGAACTTGTAACACTTCGTAAAATTATCAAAATGCTCGTAGAACGTAATCGTGCGCATAATGCGTCTTCCCAAGCTCCGATGCGAAATTCGAGATCGAATTTGCGATCAGTGCGAAAAATTGAGTGGAAAAATGGTCTCGACTCGATTTTAGAGCAACCGAGTCGAAAAATAATTTTCGCAATTTTAACCCGAGATAGTGTTTACGCACCCCATGGCGCGACATGCCTGGGGTGCGAATCAACACTTATCTTCTTTTCAAAAATTTCGATGGAAAGTTTAAAATTAGTTTGAAAAATTTTTGGAGAAAAATACACTGGTCCGCGCCCCTGGCGCGTCATGGACCAGTGCATTTTTAGTGACAATTTTTCTTTTAATTTCGAAAAGGGGTATTTTGGGTATTTTCAACCTATTTTAAGTCCAATAAACATGTTTAGAAATCGTTTTATATCGATTAAGGGTTTCTAAAACCAATTTTTCTTAAGTTTTACATGAAGAACTCTTGAGAGAGGAGACAAGAAAGCTTGGGGGATTGAAAGTTCGGGTCTAATTCTTTAAAGAATCGTAGTAATTCTTCATCTGGATATGTAAAGGCTACCCAAAAATATCGGAATGTTCTCTCATGTGCCCCTTTGATTCTAGAGAGTTGATAGTTAAAGGTGATGAGTTCTGTCTGTACAATGCTTGAATGTTCTTACTGTAAGCTATTTTACTTTACATATATTTTCTTCAAGTGATGATCATCATAATCTGAATTACTTGTTTGCATGATTTTAAGGGACTTAGTTGTATGATTTCATAAACCCAGCATGATTACCCTATTAATGACTTTAAGAATGAACTTAGGGGTTGATGTCTAGAGCCTGGGCCCTATGAGTAAGTCTTGCTTGTGTAGTTTGGGTCCCGAATCGAATGTGTTGATGACTGATGTTGATGAGGCTGATATTCCTTAGAGTCCTAAGGAGCGTGGATGTGATTTTAAAAACGAATACCCTTAATTCCTTGAATTGATGGATGATGAGATGAATTGATGTGCCCTGTCCAAAAGAGAGCAAATGACGACTGTTGACACCCAATTTTTACCCCCCACGGTGTCAAATTATTTTCGTTCTAACGTTTTAAAAAAAATTATTATTATTAAATCGGACGCGTGGGGTCCGCACGCTAGACAAGGGGACAAGACCATAAAAGCATGGAATTCTTGTCCCCCACGCCTACCCTTGGGCACCCCAAAAGATTCCCTCTTTTTCTTTTTTTAATTATTATTATTATTATTATTATTATTATTATTATTATTATTATTATTATTA
>JAABOM020000110.1:6276719-6289017 GCA_011800125.2 Solanum clarkiae | reverse complement strand
TTTGATAAATATTTATTAAAAGGCATTTAATTAGGTAATTTTTCAGGAACTAGCTGATATTTGTATTACTAACTTGATATACATATTTAGAATACAAAATAGTTATTATACCACGTATGTTAATATTATTTTTATACAATATTATACATAGTTTAACCCATATTTTTGTATAAGCAGATTTTATATACTATTATACAATATACACTTCATACAAGATTGACACGTTCTGTATGATATTTGTTTCCAGATATAATATTGTATAATATTATATATTGAGTTACATAATATAATATTTTATACTTTTAAAAAGATTTCCTATTGTAGAAGTCTCTAACTTAAATAGTTATTGGACATAATAAGGAAAGTAATTACAAGCCCAATATTTTAATATGGACTCTGTACATAATTCGAACATCTTAGTTGTTCATGTAATGTTAAGTGGTTAAATAGTAGGAAAACAACATCAATAAGTTGTATACACAATGTTTTCTGAGTGTTTCGTGAATTTTATTATAAAAAATTGAAAAAAAATTAGATAAAGATAAATATAAATAATGGTTTAAGCCTTATCTCACTGAGGAGCATTTGTTCCATTTCACATAATCCTAAGAATTTGTGTATCCTCTACTCTAAAATGAATTCAAAAGGACCTAGAATTAGATCTTTGAGATGTTCTTTTTTAATCCTAGACTGTTAATATAATTTTGATATTTTACGTTTTAATACTGATTTATTCTGCTTAAGAATTCAAAAGTGTTTATGTCAAACAAAAAGAAAAAAAGAAAAAAATTATTGAAATGACAAACATTTAATGGTTATTATGTATTTTAGCTATAGTTTTGGTTAATCATTGAACATGGCTTTTAATTTTTCTAGAATTTATATAATTATGTTCCTAATTGTATGAATTCATATATGCTTACCCTAGCTATTTGTATATCATTTATTGATACATCTGATTTGTCTAAGTTAATATGAAAAATTCATAATTTTTAGCTATTTGAATACAATTGGTTGATACATTTGATTTGTATTGGGTTATGAAAAATTCATAATTCTATATACAAAATTTGTATATAGCTACCATGTTTGTATATTGGCTAATGAAATATACAAACAAAAATATTCATAACAGATAAAACTATAACTATGAAATATAATTAAGCAAACTTTTACTAAAGAGCATAACTATATTATCTCTTTGCTATTCATGAAATTTGCTCAACTAAAAAAACATCAATTCTAGTAACCAAATTCTACTTTGCCATTAGTATAAAGGTTAGGATCCTTTTATAGGGCCGAGGCTTCAAGCTTAATGATCGAGAATCAGACAAAGTTAAATGGGAGTTCGTAAGTTGAAACGAATTCAATAACTTTTTCTTATAGACTATATTTATATTAGAAAAATATATTTTACAATATTGTTGACTCCCGTCTTCGTAATTAAATGTTTATCTAATTATGCATTCATCAAGAGAATTTTTTTCACTATTAACCTATCTGAAATCATAAATATAGCTTTGCAAGTAATATATTTAATTTCTAGAAAATATAAAATTTTAATAAATGAAAAACAAATATGAAAAAAAATTTAACACTTATTTTAAACTTTGAACAATTCAACTATTTTGAGTAATGAAAAAAAAATAAAAATTAAACTAATATAAGACGGAGGGAGTACTAAATTCATCCGACCCCATTGCTAATGATCTAGTTCTGCCACTTGTCGTCATACATTATTGTTCTCTTAATATAACAATTTTGTAAATATACAACTTTAAAACAATTTATAAAGAATAAAACTTCAAGAATTGGACGAGACAACCGCGTAATTAGGTGAAGGAAAGGGGAAAAAATCTGTCTCTATTGGTTTAATTGGCCTTAATTAAAACTGTCTCTATTGATTTAATTGGCCTTAATTGAAATTGTCTCTATTGTATACCAAGTTAGGAATAATAATCCAAAACTGACTTTTCCTAAATAAACTAGAGTCCCAATTAATTTGGATGAGTGTACCAACGTATAGTTACAAAGTCAAAAATTTTATTAAAAATAATCAAAAAATTAATTTATGCTCATGAGAATTAATTTGTGACATATCTACTTCACATTATTTTATTTTTATACACAATATAATTTTTGAACGAATTTCAATTAACTATCTTTTACTATACATGACAACCGCATTGTGTACATATGATTATTTGTCTATGAACATTAAAAGGAAAAGTTAGGATTTTGCATTTTGTTTCTTTGCTTCTTCTTCCTTTTTTTTTTTTTTTTTTAAATAACACTTGTAATTCAAAAAAGGAAACTTTATAAGCATCTACTCCAATATTTTTATATTTCATGTTTTTAATATTTTTACACATTTGGTATCATGAGAGTATATATATATTTTGATGATATCAAGAAAGAAGAGGCGGTGATTCAGTGAAATTGCTTAATATCATCAAAGTATAATATAGTCTGATCATATCAAAGAGGAGGAAACCACTTGATACAATCCGAATTGTAGGTACTACCGGAGTTTAGAATTTAATAAATAAGATTATGACATTAATAATAAGATTAATAATTTTCTCTTAATTGTTTCTTATTTATTTCTAGAAAAATAACTTAACTAGGTAAACATATGATATGTATTTACATTATATAACTAAAGCTTGAAAACATTACAATTGTAGCTATAGTTAGGTTTTTGTTGCTATAGTTATGTTTTGTTGTTATTTTCTCTCTCCCTCCTCCTCTCTCTCTCTCTCTCCTCTTTCTTGCAATTTCTTACCAGATATACAATTACATATGTATACTTGTTGTATATATACAATTACTTTGACATACATATATAGTCAATTTGACAGATATACATATACAATTTGCCTCTCTCCACTCTCTACCCCACTCGCTTCTCTCCGACCTTCCTCTCCAAATCTCATTTGCCAGATGTACAAATACATATATATATTAGTTACACATATATAATTATTTGACAGATATACACGTACAATTTAACAAATATGTATATACAATTTGCCTCTCTCCTCCCTCTCTCGATCTCATATGCCTCCCTCCTCTCCAGGTCACATAGCCGAAGTTATACCGTGTATTATGTAAAATATAGCTATTTGACCATATTAAGTTTCAAACCTAGACTATTTTACTGAAAATTCCTCTTTATTTCTTCAAAAAGGAGCTCAATCTTATTTATATGATATCAATAGGGTATCAGTATACTAATAAAGTATCACATAGGATTAAGTTCAATCCTATATATGATACACTATGGTATCATATATCGACGGAGTCTTAATTACTTCTCCCTCCGTCCCATTTTATGGGACAACTTTTGACTTGTACGGTATTTAAGAAAAAAAAAGAGGGCTTTGAAACTTGTGGTCTAAACAATTCTTGAATGTTTTTATAGCTGAAAATCATTTCAATAAGAGTAAATTGAAAATTTAAAGTTCAATTATTTTCAATTAAAATAAGATGACATTCTTTTTGAGACAGACTACAAAAGAAATGTTGTCACATAAAATGGAATAAAGGGAATATTTATTTCTTAATAAAAGAAGAGGTCAATCTTATATGATACTGATAGGGTATCAATATACTAACAGAGTATCATAAAAGATTGAACTCAATTTTATATGATACTAGTATTGTATCATATAACGGCAAAGTATCATACAGTAGTGACGATGACATCATATGCAAAATAAAAAAGAGAAAGTGAGATAAGTGAATAAATAATTTGAGTTGAGTCCATTTTTGATAAATAATTTTATATTAGACCTATTTTGTGTAGTTTTTCCTTTTTCCCTTCCAAAGTTTTCGAGAAAATAGCATTACACTTTCATAACAAGAAATGATTCAAAGCCTTATGGCGAAATATCACAGAATAAATTTATATTGTCATTTAAATACAATATAAATTTATTTCAATCTTAATTTTTAATATTCTATTTTATCTCATTAAACTTGAAATTCTTTTGTACCTTCTGTTTATGGGGCTCGATTCTTTTAGACGGGGGTATTTTGAAAACAACTTCTTTATTTTTATAAGGTAGTGGTAAAGTCCGCGTGTATTTTACCCTCTCCAGACTCTATCTGTGAGATTCCATTGGACGTGTTATTGTTGTTGTTGAAATTATTTTATTTCATTTTCCAAGTGTCTAAATTAATTCAAAGATAATAATTTTGGTAGAAAACGATCTTTGAGATTATTGAAACCTTGATCGGACTAATTTGATTAAACGTCATTGCTGGATGAAAATGTATCATGTAACGGACATGATTTGATTGATACCTAAGAAGGTTGCCTTAAAATTAAGTTAAAAAAGGATATTAGAAAATTAAAATTGTATTTGAATATGCATTTCACTTGAAAAAATTATTGAAGTTTTGTGAAGAAAGAGAAATTTTAATTAGTAAAATGTTTTTACAAGTTTCGAATGAAAAATTAATACAATATATCACCAACAGGTTTTTAACACATATTGGAAAAGAAGTTTTATAAATATCTCACAAAAGATTAAGATCCGAAATTTAAAATAATTTTGACTCAATTTTGAAGCTACACTAGCTAAATACTTGTTATGTCTAGGAGATTCAACTATATATATGTGAGAGAGAGATTTTGGGCCATTCTGATCTTCAGAATTTAATATAATGTTCTATTTCTCCTATATATTATTTTTAAATCGAAAAGATGCGAAAAATCTTATTGCATTGTCCTATTCATATAAAATCATACTTTGTTTTGTAATTTCAATTATCATATAATTTTTATAACAAAATGTTATAAATCATTGATTGTAATGGTCAAAACCTCAAATTACTCAATTCTTCGTCTATTTTCACACTTAAATATCCATATGTTTGTGTGGTTATCTATTCAAAGGGCTTACATGAACATAAAGCTTTCATAAGATAATGTCATTCTTGATGACGATGATCATCAAGAAGACAATAATCACTTTGCATGATATATAGCTCTAATATATATAATTATATTTAAGAAAGGTCTCTCGTTTAAAATATTATCTATCATAGGTTATATTTTAAAATTTAATTTATCAAAAATTTTAAACCAACAAAGTTATAATAGAGATTTCTCTCTAATATATTCTACTAAGACACTTTAATTTTTTGTTGACAATTTTATATAAGTGGCGATGATTTTTCGTTAGCACAGACTCCAATATCTAAGTATATCTAATGCATGTTCTTAAGTATGTTGGTTAATTTGAATCAATATTATATTTTGTTAAAAATTGTAGTTACTAGATGTAACATCTATCGTTCTCAACTTTTCAAAAACACATGAGAAATTTCTCTTTATCGACAATTGGACCCCTCTTATTTTCCACCATACACTTGGTTTCCTAAAATATATGTTAAAAATATAAGTGGTCTTATATGATCTTAATTTCTAGGAAACTTAACAATAAATAGATGTTGCTCCTAACAAAAAGTGTGTGTTCATGCAACTTCCTCCTAATTAATTAATGACTAACATAAAAAGGGTGGCTTTTATTTCTGCCCACATCACTATACCTATCATAAATTTTGAAAAATAGGAGATATTAATTAAAGAAAAAAAGAATATAAATAAAAGAAAATGTTAGAAAATTGTAACTATCAAAGCATTAACAATCACAATTTTAAGCCAAAACAAGAAATAGAAACCGTCAAGAAACCCACTTCTACGGCTTTAAATGGTTAAGTAGTTTAAAAGGCAGGTTTTAATGAATTTTCTCCTAAATGGGATAATGATATGCCAATAAAAAAAATAATATTACATACACGTCTGTTCATATAACCAAAATCTTTATACAATACATTTAATTATTATTTTTTTTTAAAAAAAAATCGAATTATAGATTGAATTTCGAAGTGGAGAAGAACATCACAATACCATGAATATATGTTATTTATATATTAGGCTTGATATATCGACTATTCCTTGTCAGTTTATTTTGACATTTTAACTATGTCTTGTTCTAACTGAGTAATTAAACATGTTAAAGTATAGCTATTAAACGTACTTTTGGTTCAAATTTTGAAAAATCTTTTAAGTGTTCTTTTAAGTGTATGTTAGGTAGTTAAGTGAATCACATAAAATATGTAATCTCTTTTAAGTATACACATCAGTCTAAATCAAAATAGGCACAAGGTTTTATGACTTATCAAGTTGAATCCGTATAATTAAAGAAGTACCATATTTTAGATGCCTAACGTATTTATATAATGGACACTTCAGAATATGCACAAAAAAAAAAAATAATTTAAAATTTGAAATGAAAGTGTCTAATAAGAACATTTAACATATATTCTGTAGAAAATTCATAGTTCAAACTTCTATACGAAATTTACTGATAAATTTAAGAACTTATCAATACATTAAGCATGAATATTATATACGAGCTATTTGTATTTTCACTTGTGTACTCTATATATATATATAACTATATAACATTGATGTGAAAGACATGAATAAGATATATATAAGAGATATACAAAACATACAAAGTGATATCCATGTATTCCACTAAAACAAGAGGGAGTATCAAAACACACATAAGTTTTTTGTTTTTCTTTAATATTACTATCATCTTAATGGTTCTATAATGAATTAACATGCAAACAATTTAATAATTAATAAATTTCAAAATTGAATTAAAAGATGACAGACGGTCCAACAAGCAACTCTAGCTGAATAATGTTAATCTCATCAATTTCAACACGAATCTAAATCTTACTTTGTGATTATGGGATTAACCCTGAATTATTTTTCCCTTCAAAATGGATGTGCCAAAATACTATATTCTCTCTCTCCCAAAAACCCGTTGAATTTATACAGTTTATGTTCTAGTCCAACACCATGATAGAGCCCCTAACACTCCAAATGCACTAGGAATGAGTATCATGCCTCTTCACATTGGCAAGCATGAACTCAAAGGCTGAAGCGAGGATTAAGAGTTTGGGGGTTTTAAAGAAGGAAAAAATATTGCAAAATATATTATTTTTATTACAAATTCAAGATATATAAAAAAGTTACTGGATTCAACCGAATCCCCAGTTAGCTCTGCATATGATATGGTGCCGAAGTGCCATAATCGGGAGCAAGAAAGATCAGACAGTGATAATTGAGAGGTTGTGACGAATATTTTTAATCACACACAAAAAAAGAGTCAAATGGCAAGACAAGACCATACACCCCATTTGACTCCTCACAGATTATAGCTCAAATTCAAACATCTGATTGAGAGGGTTGGGAGCGGGGGAGGGGGGGTGTGAAGTCAAAGGGGTTTGCGGTAACAATTACATTATATGTATAAGGTTAAAATTAGTTTATATATATATATATATATATATATACACACACTAAATCTCATTGACTTCTTCATTTTTAAAGCCCTTTTAATGAAAATTTTAATTTTGTCACTTATCAAAACCAACTCTCAAAATTCACAAGTCACAGCATGCGTATTTCCACCTGTGAGCGTGTGAAGGTGGAAAAAGATTTGGTGGTTGAGGTTGATATGCATCTGTTTTGAGGCAACAGGCATATATATAGGATTCATGGCAACCAATAAAATGATACATGATCATGATTTCTGAGGTTCTTTTTCTTTTTGGGTCTACCAAGTAAATAAAATTGTTTAAAGATTTTGTGACATGAGGTTCAATCAAATAGACATGGACTATTCATAGTCTCAAACTATTTTATATTTAATTCCTTCATTTTGCTTATTCTATCGTATTACTTTCTTTGTCCCAAATTAATTGAATTTTTAAGATTTTTTTTTTAATGTTCAAAATACTTAAAAATTGT
This sequence comes from Solanum clarkiae, assembly GCA_011800125.2. NCBI lineage: Eukaryota > Viridiplantae > Streptophyta > Magnoliopsida > Solanales > Solanaceae > Solanum > Solanum clarkiae. Next base: position 6,281,177 of record JAABOM020000110.1, on the reverse strand, counting down.
TTAAAGTTCACCATGAATGTCTGAATTTTTTTTCCATATTTACCCTTTCATTTATACTTTATAAGCGATAAATTAACTATATATTTATGACTTTACAAAGGACAGTAATAAAAAACATGATCTAGAGTGTAATATTCAGGCTGCTTCACATTACAGCACGACACTTATATTGCTCTTTTCACAGTTTAAACTGCTCTCACTTTGTCGCCGTTATTATGAAAAATTATTTTTGCCTTTGCCTCTAGCTGTGAAGATATTTCAATTTACCTTGATTACATCTCCTAAATTAATGGGTTATTATAGTAATGAAAAAGGAATTAAAATATATATATATATATATATATAAAAGAGGATGTGAGGCCCGGTGACGTGATGCCATCACATAGCAAAAACTCTTTTAAATTTATATATTTATAAAACTACCCTTCTTATTTTCCCTGCTATTTGTTTTAAATTTTAAAAAGCCAAAAAGATGTATCTTTTCATAATCCATTAATTAGTAAGAGAAACATTACTCCCAAAAGGTATTATTACCTTTGTAACCACTCATACAGTTTCTAAAGTTATAAATTATTACGAGCAATAATTAAAAAAAACCACCACATGCAACTTCGGTCTTCCGCAATGGCTTTTTTTCCCTGTTCCTTCTTCCGTTACTTTTCCTTCCTAATTATACGCAAAAGTAGAATATTTTCGCCAGGAATTAAATGTAAATAGCCATCCATTAGATGAAAGGAAATAATGAATATTACATTCCTTTAATTTGAATTGATACCTCTTTGAGTTTCTGTCTGTATTTAAATGTTTGTTTCCCATTTTGGGAACGGTTGCTGCTTCTTTTCTCTTATTGGAAAAAGTAACAATGGACAACATGTTGTGTTTGAGGCTTATAGAGCTGTATATGACCCCAATCTTCTCCATGTGAAAATCAATGTTCAGTATCACCAATATTAAGTAATTCAATATTTTAGATCCAACTTGAGATTATGATTTTAAAAATTATCTTTCTAGAATCATAAATTATACCTTTAATTTGATGAACAATGATGACATTGAAAGATATCAGACATTATTTTCGATCAAAGGAACAAAACTTTCACTTGGCATATTGAAACAAGTTAATATGATGGTATTTTTTTCTTTTATTTGCAGTGGCTCATGAAGTGACATAGAAGGGAATCATGTCATGCATACCAAGTAAAAGAAGTTAAAACCGTAATAGAGGTCTTATCTGCTGCCACATGAGGTTATGCATACCAATTATTCTGTTTTCTTTTCTTTTTTTTCGTTTCTCTTTTTTTTCTTTTTTTAATAGAAAAATAATTTATGGAAGAGGTAATTACCGTTATCATATTAGCATAATTACAATATGCAAACTATAATTCTGCTCATTATGGCTTATTTTACTTATATGCTTCTAATTTACATCATAAGTTTCAACAAACAATTAAGATGATGTCTTTTTGTATCTTTTATCCTTTTCTTTTTTTTTTTTGTATCTCTCTCTTTGTCTATTCTCATTTTATTTTGTTGTAATATTTGAAAATTAAAGTTGAATTACTATTTTCGTCTTATTTTTGTCTTCTTTCGCAAATTGTTGTCACACATTTTAAGCACTATTTGAATGTTAAAAATGTGTTTTGATCCTGTTAAAAGTCTTAAAATGTTAGCTTTATTCTAACATGAGTTCGTTGCATAGTGTGTAACGAGTAATGAGTTTTTTTTCGTTATTTTCCTTCTGTCGTTAATTTATTGTGTTGATACTTATTAACGCGCGAAATGCGGAATGCTAACTAGTGAATAAATAAATAAACTAATAATATTTGAGTTATAATCCGATTATTAGCTTAATCAGATGTCCATTTACCAACTCAATCTATTTTAACATATTTAAATTCATTTCAACTTAGTCCATTTGAAACTCTTGAATAAGGTATTTAATTTTTACAACTAGATCTAATTTTGTGCTTCCATGGTTAGTTAAAAAATACATTTCTTATCCTCATGCCCCTCCTGGCCTGTATAAGTGTTGAACTTATATATAAAATACACTTTATACACTTTATAGCTATAGGTATAGGGTATATATATACGCTATATAGAGGGGACTATACTATAATATATAATGGAAATTATACTAGATATAAAAAGAAAGAAAGAAGAGAAAGAACTGTGAAAACTAATTCTAATTAAGAAAGAAGATTGATAAATAAATTTAACTAGAATCAATTATTTTGTTTGCATTAATCTCACAAGAAAGCTGTTTCTTCAATAAACTAATTAATACCTTTGCCGTTTGGTGACCTAACATATTCATTAGGGTTTTATCCTTGTGGCCTAATTAAGCTTGTGAAAATTGAGCTTCCTCTATTCTAACCAAAATCCAGAAACTTGTAGTGTTCACTAATGCTTTGCTTTACTTACAAGAGGCAACTAGACAAACTTGTTGAACCATACCTTTAAAAAATGTTTTTACTATTTTACAGAGAGAAAATTCTTCTTCTTTTTCTTTTTTTATCAAAGAGAAAATTCTTCTTATTTGTGTGATTGTCTAACCATATTTCGCACAATTACTACATACATAGTATAATATTTTGACAAAAAATATCTGATTAGCCATCCTAAACTATGTGTTAATGACATTTTTTAATTGAGTACTAAAGTACGTGATAAAGTATTTTAATCAACTAATTAGTTTTTGAAAAGCTTATATTCTCAAATGCTCGTACGTACATAGATAATTTAATTATGCAAAATATGTATTTCGATCTATTAACTATAGGCATCAACATCAATTGGATTACGCATAGAGGTTTAATGACTTATTGAGGCTAATGCATATAATTAATATAAAGTGATACGTTTTAAGTGGTAAACAACTCTATATAATAGATGCTTGAGAGAGAACACGTGCAAAAATTACTTTCAAAATTTTGAATAAAAAATATCTAATAAAAATATTTAAATTCTTATTATGAATTAAGTGTTGGGAGGAGAATATTTGAGAGGAGGAGAAAATTAAATAGATTTTGGAGGAGAAGAGATTTTTATTACTTAAAAGGTTTTCTTATTTTTGCTTGATACAAAATGAGAGAATGACACCCCTATTTATAGTAGTGTCACTACACATTCAATGGCTAGAATTTATTTAATCTAATGGTTAATAATGGTTCTCTAGAAAACTCCACAAAAATCTTCCAACCTAACCATTGCTAGAGAAATATAGAATTCTCTAGATTTTACTACCTAGTAGATATGGCTAATTAAATCTTGGGCTAGTTAATTAAATCCCAAACAATTTGGGCATAAAATTCTAAGTATTTTCTTAAGCCCAAATAATTATTACAAATCAAGTTTATTTTAATTTTATTTTCAACATTAAAATGTTCAATTGAAACAAATCATACTTCAACCGTCTAAATAAAATTTAGAGAATCTAACTTTTAGGTTTGGGGCACAATAATTTAATCAACAACTTTCTAAACAAAATTCTCTTATTGATTCTCAAGTTGACTACTTCTCTCACCGCAATAGTTGTTAAGTAATTAGTTGAGAGTTTGTATCAAAAGAAAACAAAATTCTTGCATATCTCACAACTAACTATTAGCTAATATTATTTGTTCTTTTGTCACTTTTTTTACTTTCAAGTTTTCTAAGTCTCTCTTTTTCTAATTTTTTTTTTCACTATATATAATAGTGCATCTAATGAAGTCATAGTGATAACACAATTGCCAATAGCTTTGGTGAAAAGGAAGTTAAAAGATAAATACATTAAAAGTACTTGGTACACCTAATTTTAGTTACTGTGGAAGAATATATGTTTCTTCTTTCTTTTACGAAGCAAAATTAACCTTTATACCAAACAACAACAACATACTCATTGAAATTTCACAAGCGGAGTCTGAAGGTAGAATATACGCACATCTTACTACTACCTCATAAAAGTAGAGAAATTATTTTCTAAAAACCCTCGGAAACAGAATAAACTAGATATGACAAAAAAATAACCTTTATAAGAATATATTATATCATCATATATTTAAAAACCCACAACAAATATAATGTTATAGTATTCTACAAATTTTGTGGTACGTGGGAGTGTTCATTGTCAGGCCAAAATTACTTAAAGTGACTTTTTGTAGGTTTAAAATGATCATAATCTAATTTGTTCAATTTTTAGGTAAGTTTTATTTCACCAGCTCTAATAATACGTGTATATATAATTCGAATACTAATGAAATTTCTTTTATTGTGTCGAAAGAAACTTGAGTGTTTTACGGCAAAGGGAAACTTATAATTGCACGGCAAGAACGGCGTCTAAGAACTAAAAAGTAGGCTAATTAAATGTCAACTTATAGAATTGTTATGGACTTTCAACTACTCGGACTTGGACTTGGACCATTTCTTCTACAACTACAAACCCATTATAATGGTTATCCTTCCCCCCCACCCCCCCCC
>JAABOM020000110.1:6258768-6269472 GCA_011800125.2 Solanum clarkiae | reverse complement strand
AATAGAAGCCCTACGCCAAAAACTATTCACTTGAATTTGTACTCTGCTGTTGTTTGAGCTGACAAAAAGCTCACCGTTCCTTGTACATTCATTTCTGATTCTCTGTACAACTGTAATCAGGTGATTTTTCATCTTTTTCTATGTTAAACTTATTTTTACGTAAATTCTTTTGCAGTAAAGGGAACCCTAGCGTTTGCTCATAACCTGTTCGACGAAATTTCTAAGAGGAAAAGCACAACCTTGAGGTATTAAAACCACTCATATTTCGAAAGATTATCAATTATATGAAACTTTTAGAATCATGGGTATCAGGAAAAAAGCATTTGAGGGAATTGTTGGGTGATAGTGACCTCATGTGAACCAACTGTGTGACAATTTTTTTTTTCAAGAAAGTGTGTATATACAAATAAAGTGGACCAAACTCAGTAATTCATAACACTGAATTTCGCTTATGATTATTTGGGGCAACTTAGAAATAGTCTATATTTATTTTGGTGGTAACTGGTGAGTAGTTTGCTAAGAGCTTGACATTGTTCTCATTAATGTTCTTAAAGGTAACACTGACAAATTTAATTCAAATTTGGTCTTTTGTTGGCATAATTATCAACCCCATTCAAGTACTCCATTGATATTGAGGCAATTTGGACGGCTGAAAGTTAATCTGATGGGAAAAGCATCGAGGGACAAGAGGGTATGGACTTTATGCACTTGTTGGTTTCTTTGGCGTATAACCAAATGCTTCTTCCTTTAAAAGTTTCAGTTTTGTAGGATATATACTACCGGAAAGCAAAGGAAGAAGGATGGCGTGCCCGAAGTGCCTTCAAGCTCCTTCAGATAGATGAGGAGTTTAATATCTTTGAAGGTTCTCTTCTTGATATCTGGCTTGCAATTACATAGTTTTTGTTCTCCTGATTGAATCCCTCATCTATGGAAAGAGATTAATATTATAAACTTGTATAGCTCATAATAACTCCATGGAAAACATCTTATAGAAGCTACTGCATTTTATCTTTATCTAGTAAAAGACTTTTTTGCTATCTGACGGATGTTAATGAATAAAATTTTTTATTAGTGGTAAGGTCTCTCTGAAGGCCTGGAAAAGTTGGCAGCTCTTCATTAGTTCATTACAATGCAGTTTCTGATGTAGGGTTGAAGCCCTTTATGAAAATCAAAGAAGTTGTCGACAAATTACATCCCTGAATTCTGAAGCAATATGTTGTATGGACTACAGAGAACAAGATATCAAGTTAAAAATTTGTTTGTTAGAGCTTGAAATAGCTATATGTATATATATGCTAGTTAACCCTCTTTTGGCAAAGTGCTGCACATCAGTTCACAAATTTTATTTATAATTGCTTTGTTGGTCAGAATTGCTTGTTTGTAGAATTTCATTTACGACCCTTTCCATATGCAGGTGTGAAGCGTGTTGTGGATTTGTGTGCTGCTCCAGGCAGCTGGAGTCAGGTGCTTACAATTGGAACTAGACTATTATTGTTTCCATGTCTGATATAGCTATTTTACCAATTATCACTTGCTATAAAGATTTGGCTTTCTGATTTTATTTTATTTTCTCAGAATAACATGCTGATATCTTACTCACTCTAAGACATAGTACTCTCTCTCTCTCTCTCACTCTCACTCACTCACTCTCACTCTCTCTCACACACACACACACAAAAAAAAAAAGAAGGTCGTCACTATTATGCCATTCTATTTCAGAGAGCTATCATTTTTATTTTTCGCTGTATGATTTAGCGTCTAAAATTAGTAGTTTTTCTCTGTGCTTTCGTTTAGCTCTGTTGGATCAGACCTGCATAAAACATGCAAAAGAATGGAAAATAACTTGAGCAATAAAAAGAGTGAGTGTGGTCTAAAGCCCAGAAAGTACTATGTCTTAACTTGTGGTCTTGAGCTTTACTAGGGAAATAATGGGAAAGAGTTTTCATTTTCTAAAAATTAGAGGTACTCATTGAACAAGTATGTATGTGCTGTTGGATTTGACATGATGTTTTGTGATGCACCCCAATTAGCTAGTTTCTGAGAGAACCATTACTCTTCAAAAAGAAAGATATGAAAAAGTAATGAAACATAACCAATGTGATATATGTCTTTCTCCTAATTGTGAGCCCCATTTCCAAGTCGCTAAATGGTTTTATTTTCTTTGTAGGTCTTAAGCCGGACATTATATCTCCCAGCAAAGCTGTCACCGGCTACGAAGTATGTATAGTTCCCTTTTTATAGTATTAGTGCTATGGAAATTGCTCGTACCTCTTTTATGTTCTCTAGTTACTAAGGAAACTGAAAAGAGGCCCATTATAATGATATTCTGAAGTTTTCTTTCATATCTAGTGATTGAGGTCTTCTTGTGTAGTTGGTGCCTCTGTCAATTGTTTTCCCTTTTGTCTCATTTCATCCTAATTTTATCGTTCGATCTTTTGGAAAGAGAGTGGACAACATTACCCATTAACAACAACATCAACATACCCAGTGGAATCCCACAAGTGGGGTCTGGGAGGGTAGAATGTACGCAAACCTTATCTCTACCTCATAGAAGTAGAGAGGTTGTTTCCTCGAACCCCCGTCTCAAAAACTCATAAGCAGAATAAACTAGATAAGACAAAAAGGAAAGGAAAGAGAACAAAAAGAGCGACTAGTAACGAAAAGCACATGAAAATATTTAAATATGATAAAATTAACACATATACGACAGATAATGACAACACATGATATAACACAACTACTCCTGCTACCCTACTATACCTCAAGGCCAGAGATCCACTTAACTCTACCAACCAATTAGCCTGCTACTTTAATTCGCAACTTCCACTCCTTTCTATCTAAGGTCATGTTCTCGGTGAGATCAAGTTTCGCCATATCTTGTTTGATCACCTCCCCCTAATACTTCTTTGGTCTACCTCTAGCCCTCCGTGTAACTCCCAAAACCAACCTCTCGCACCTCTAACAGGCGTATCAGTACTGCTTTTCTGCACATGTCCAAACCATTGCAGTCTCGCTTCCCTCATCTTATCAGCCATGGGGGCCACGTCTATCTTCTCCCGAATGGTCTCATTCCTAATCTTATCACTCCTGGTGTGACCAGACATCCATCTCAACATCCTCATCTCTGCGACATATATCTTCTGAACATGTGCATTTTTTATTAGCCAACACTCCACCCCATACAACAAAGATGGTCGAACCACCATTCTGTAAAACTTACCTTTGAGTTTAGGTGGTATCTTCTTGTCACACAATACTCCCAAGGCAAGTCTCCATTTAGTCCATGCTGCCCCAATACAATATATGACATCATCGTCGATATCACCACTACTTTGGATGATGGACCCCAAATACTTAAAGTTTTCCCTCTTAGGGATAGGTTGAGTGGCAAGTCTCACATCACCGTCTTTCTGTTTTGGTCCTGCTCAGTTTGAATCCTTTGGACTCCAAGGCGTATCTCCAGGCCTCCAACCTATCATTAATTTTAGTCCGAGTCTCATCAATCAGGACTACGTCAAATAGCATACACCATGGAACCTCCTCTTGGATAGATCGCGTCAGCTCATCCATCACCAAGGTAAACAGGAAAGGGCTCAACACAGATCCTTGATGGAGTCCCATCTCAACAGGAAAATACTCTGAGTCTCCTTCCGCCGTTCTTATCCGAGTTTTGGCTCCGTTGTACATGTCCTTAATTGCCCTGATATATGCTATTGGGACACCGTTAACCTCTAGACACCTCCATAGGATATCCCCTTGGAACCTTGTCATAAGCTTTCTCGAGATCAATGAACACTATATGAAGGTCCTTCGTTCTTTCTCTATATTTCTCCACTAATCTTCGAACAAGATGAATTGCTTTCATAGTCGACCGCCCCGGCATGAATCCAAACTGATTCTCCGAAATAGACACTACTCTTCTCAGCCTCATCTCCACTACTCTCTCCCAGACCTTCATCGTGTGACTCAGCAACTTGATGCCCCTGTAATTGTTACACTTTTGAATATCCCCTTTGTTCTTGTACAATGGAACCATTGTACTCCTCCTCCATTCATCAGGCATCTAGGCAATCTTCATAATAGCATTGAACAATCTAGTCAACCACTCTATGTCATCCTTGACCATGTTCTTCCAATAATCTACCGGAATCTCATTAGGTCCGATCGCCCTCCCTCTCTTCATCCTACTAATAGCCCTTCTAACCTCCTCAACTCTGAACCGCCTGCAATAACCAAAATCACGATGACTTTCGGAGTGTGTCAACTCACCCAACTCAATATCTCTATCTCCTCTTTCATTTAAGAGTTTATGAAAGTAAGCTTGCCATCTTAGTTTAATGGAAGTGTCATCCACCAACACCTCACCCTCCTCATCCTTAATGCGCTTCACTTGGTCCAAGTCGCGATCTTTCCTTTCTCTCTCTTTAGCGAGCCTATACGATCTCTTGTCCCTGCCTTTATCATTTAACTCCTTATATAGGCGCTCAAACGCTGCTGTCTTAGCACTCTGTCACCGCCATCTGTGCTTCTGACTTAGTCTTCTTATATATCTCCTTAAGCATTCGCTTTTCATCATCATCCCTACACTCCAACCACTTTGTGTATGCAACCTTCTTATCTTTCACTTTGTCCTGAACGTCATCATTCTACCACCAATCTCCCTGACGTCCACCAAAGGTCCCCTTGGAAACACCTAGAACCTCGGTAGCTACCTTTCTAATGCAACCAGTAGTAGTGTCCCACATACTGTTCACATTTCCGCCACTACTCCAGGCCTCTAAGTTTCTCAACTTTTCTTCCATCTCACGAGAAAGGGCAGGAGTAAGGCATCCCCATCTAATCCGCAGTTTGGCACAAATCCATCACTAGAAGCCTATGTTGAGTGAAATATTTTCACTCGGAATAACCTTGCAATCTTATATAGACTTCTATCGCCTTTCCAGAGAAGTAAGTAATCTATCTGCGTCTTAGCTACTGCACTACGGAAGGTGATCGAGTGGCTTTCCCTCTTCGGGAAACACTAGTTAGCAATAAATAACTCAAAGGCTTTGGCAAAATCCAAGAGAGACGTTCCATCTCCATTCCTCTTCCCAAAACCAAAACCTCTATGAACATCTTCAAATTCGCTTGTGGTTGCCCCGGTATGCCCATTAAAGTCGCCCCCAACGAAGATTTTTTCTGTCTCCGGTATGCCTCGCACAACCTCATCCAGATCTTCCCAAAATATCCTTTTGACTTCCTCATCTAGGCCTACTTGGGGCGCGTATTCCTCATCTAGGCCTACTTGGGGCGCCTACGCACTAACGACGTTCACCACATGCTTACCAACCACGAGTTTGATAAATATCATCCTATCATTAACCCTCCTAACATTAACCACATAATCCCTAAGATCCTCATCTACTAGGATACCCACACCATTTCTATCTCTAGAACCACCCGAGTACCATAACTTATATACATCTACGTCCCAAGCCTTGGTACCTACCCACCTGGTCTCCTGAACACACGCAATATTAATATGTCTCCTCTTGAGACACTTCACTAACTCTATGGAATCTTATATTTTTCTTCAGTTGGTGAAATTCTGGATCATGCTGCATCTTGGTCTTTGCAGGTATACCTACAAGATTGGTCATATATTCTTAAATGGCACGTATATATGGAATCAGATGTATCAATTTAAATCATCTCCTTATCCTGGTCAAAACTCTCTACAACGTGTTGTCATTTTTGGGGACATGGGAAAGGTTTGTAATCTCCAGATTCAATTAGATTGCTAGAAGTTTTATTGTTCGCTTGATCCTGACAGTGTTTATTTATCTGGAAAGCTCACCATATGCTTTCATTATTCTTTTGTATTCCTTGGTTTTGACTTATGAATTGTCATGAATTTTCTTTCTTTTGTGCTGCTGTGTTATTTGATTACCTATTGTAAAGATTTTGCTATCTTTCCATATGGATTGTCAAGTTCATGGGGGAGGTGAGCCAGGAAAAGCTTTTATCAATAGCAGAGCATCGTAAGAGTGCAAATAGTAAACTATTTTGTGAATAAGCACCTTTCTGAAGAAGGTAAGAGAATTAGGGGAAAGCAAAATGACAATTTGTTGCACTGGTCAGTTGGTTTGGTACTTATAAAAGCGGACAAGTTTTGTGCAACTTCACATTTGATGATTTGATCAACTACCTTTTTCGGACTTGAGGTGGATAGATCAATTAGCTGAGAAAGAAAGTGCTTATTGTCGTTGGCATTAAATGCATGAATGCATAAAAGTACAGAGAATTGTGATCATTTTGCATCTGTATGTAGCTCAAACAAATTTGAAGGCTCCTAGTTATGTGTGCTATTGAAAATCTTGAAAGCTGCTGGGATGACAAAAAGAGCATGGTTTCCTGGGTTGCATGGAAAAAAGGACCTAAGACGAGTGCCTTCTCTTAGGTTTCTTCCTCCTGCACCTATCGCTTTCAACTAGTTGAGTTGCTAGCGTTGCCTTCGAGTTTTACAAGAATTCGAATCAACCTTGAAAACTTAGATTACTACAAAAACTATTAAAATTCTATGATTTTTCCAAGTAAACTTGACTTTTATCTCCACTGTTGCATATTCAATATCTGCAGATCATGCTAACTAAGCCAACTGATAAGCAAAACATTTTGAAATACAAATGTTTTGCAAGTAGACAGAAAATTGTGGTTAGATTGCATATGATGAATCACCTACTGATAGTAGTAATCCTCAAAGGCAACCTTATCTTAGTCTGAGGCATGCTTAATTTTGACCTAGCGATCCATGTCAAGTTGATTTATTCTTCCTACTTCCATATCCACTTGAATTTTCCAAAATTTGCAGTTATTTTAGCTTAATTTAGTAGTTTATGTTAAAAAAAAAGTTAGTTCTGTCAGTCTGATGTTTGATAGCGCCTCAAGTAAATGGCATATGTCAATTTGGTAATTCTTTATTCCTTGGAATAAATTAGAAACTAGACAAATATGATAGTTTATGTGAACAGTATTTTTCGTCCAAGGACTAACTTCAACTTTCGTGATGTTTTGCTATTCTGTGTTTGCTTTCCTTCACAAAATCATAGATCAAACTGCTGGTTAAGCATTCTGAAATCAACTATTCTGATCAAGTCAATGTTGAAATGATCTGCTTCCAAACTGCAGGATGAAGCTGATGGCTCCAATGAATATAATCAGTTCCAACCGGGCGCTCTTAACACTACCAATCAGCTTATTAATGATTTGGAGAACATTGACATTGTATTCCACATTGGTGATATCTGTTATGCCAACGGCTACCTTTCACAGTGGGATCAGTTTACTTCTCAGATTGAGCCAATTGCTTCAACTATACCTTATATGCTTGCCAGGTACTGCAGTTCTACGGAAAACCTTGTTGATCATTTTAGAATTTTCTGCTTGCTTTGGGTAAATTCTTAACCTCATTCTGCAGTGGAAACCATGAGCGTGACTGGCCAGGTACGGGGTCATTTTATGGGAATATGGATTCAGGCGGAGAATGTGGAGTTTTAGTTCAGAATATGTTCTATGTTCCCACAGAAAACAGGGATAAGTTCTGGTATGGTGATTGTACCTATCTGATTATTTCATTTCTATAAGTACTTTTTCCAACTCTTGTGACGTATAATCATCATTTGACTATGAAGCTCACTATATCTGTAACTGCCAATCATTTTTCTATTCATGGAATATAATCTTTTGAAGAATGTCATTTCATCCTCTTGTGTCCAACAGTTCTTTGAGATACTAGTTCCGTTATATTCTTGTTTTCTTTTCTCAGGTATTCTACCGACTATGGTATGTTCCGGTTCTGCATAGCTGATACAGAACACGACTGGAGGGAGGGAACCGAGCAATATAATTTCATTGAACACTGTTTGGCATCTGTAGACAGACAAAAACAACCGTGGCTGATCTTCCTTGCCCATCGGGTACTGGGATATTCTTCGGATGCTTCATATGCTGATGAAGGATCTTTTGCAGAACCTATGGGCAGGGAAAGCCTTCAAAAACTCTGGCAGAAGTATAAAGTTGATATAGCTATATTCGGCCATGTTCATAACTATGAAAGGACGTGTCCTATTTACCAGGTATATTTGGAACTTCTGAATTTCATCTTCTATTGTATACAACAACATACCCAGTGAAATTCCATTAAGTGAAATTTGCGAAGGTACAAAAAAAAATGTACGCAAACTTTACCACTACCTCGTGGAGATAGAAAAACTGTTTTCAAAAGACCCTCAGCTTAAGTGCATCAAATCCAAGCAAAAGAAGAAAGCAATAAAAAACTATAGCCGTTAATAAGAAAAACAGTGTAAAGTCTACAAGAAAAAAAATGATAACAGTAATAAAATAGTGCAATGGTCAAAACACATTAAACAACGTATGAAAGGGAACCACAAGAGTATGGCTAATACTACGACATGCACTAAAAAGCCAAACCTACGCACGGTAAGATAACACTCCACTTCTACTAACCTTCTATCCTGATACGCCGACCTCCGCTCCTTCCTATTCAGAGTCACGTCCTTGGTAATATAAAGTTGTGCCATGTCCTATCTAATCTCTTTGCCCTCTACTTTTTTTGGCCTACCTTTATCACTCTGTGTACCCCCTACAATCAACATCTCGCACCTCCTCATTGGAGCATCAGGGCACCTCCTCTGCACATATCTGAACTATCTCAATCTTACTTCCCTTATCTTGTCCGCTACAGAGGCCTCCCACCTTCTACCGGATAACCTCATTTTTATTCTTGTCGCTCCTAGAATGTCCACAAATCCATCTCAACATTTTCATTTCCGCAACATTCATTTTCTGAATATGTGAGTTTTTGACTTGTTAGCACTCCACCCCATATAATGACGGTCTAACCTCCACTTTTTCAAACTTTTATAGCAGATAGAAAATAATATAACGTTTTCACACATCATATTAGGATTATTTTGTGACATGAAATGATTCAACATTCTTTTATTTGACTGATGCAAAGATAACACCCCTGTTTACCACAGAATATTTGTACAAACAACGAGAAGCACTCTTATAAAGGTGCCTTGAATGGAACTATACACGTTGCTGCTGGAGGAGCTGGAGCAAGCCTTTCAGATTTTACCCCCATCCAAACTAAATGGAGTATCTTCAGGGATTATGACCATGGATTTGTGAAGTTGACAACATTTGATCATTCAAATCTGTTGTTCGAGTACAAAAAGAGCAGAGATGGTAAAGTGTATGACTCGTTTAGGATATCTCGAGATTATAGAGACATACTGGCCTGCACAGTCGACAGCTGCCCAAGCACGACCCTTGCATCTTGATCAGTTTAGGTAAATGCATGATTCAGTTCAATTCTGGCATGCTATACAGTCCAATATATTTGTAATCTTCGATCTCAAAAAGTAAGAAAGGTCTAGACTTATTTTTGCGTATATGATGTGAAATCTCTGGCGTTTCCTCACCATTTTCCTGATGCCTTAATACTTGAATCATACAACAACAGCTTGACAATTATGGAATCATCTGTTTCATTTGTTTGTTTACTCGATGTTAAATGTGAATAGTTAACCGTTACTTCCAATTTTATCACGGAAAGAACTTGGTAACTTTTTAAAGTCAGAGAAAAATAGCATGGATTCAGTGCGAAATAAACGTTTTCCGAGACAATAAGTAGATCTACAATGTGTGTATTTATCTTGTGAATTACATGATCGTTGGAAGAACCTCTTCGCAGAGTCACATGACTGGCTATCATTCTCAGTTTATTTTCAGCCTTAGAAGTAATCTTCAACTTTCGTCTTATGGCTCCACAGCCGCTATACTACAGTTAAAAGTCTCCAGCATTAGCTCATAAAGTGTTTAAGTCTCAAATGTGCTTCTATTCAGTAAATAGTGTATTCCCCTGTACCGCACTCTAGCATTATTTACTGCAAATAGAGACCACAAATGCAAGTAAAAAGACACTAAGTACTCAATATAACCCTGGAACAACACTAAACTGAGACAAGTGACATACCACAACCACTATCAAAATTCGAAGAATTGAAGCAGGCTAGTCTTTTCATCCATTTACAGGGTGTCTACAAATCCTTGTAAAACGTGTGGTTCTGAGACACTACAAACAAGTAAGATGACTGAACCTAAACATACACTGCAGGAAAAATAAAGATGGAGCACTAAAAGCACCAGATAATATTGAAGAGAGCAGCCACATGCAGTCGGCCTCCAAAGCCTCAGGAAAACTAAACAGACTTGAGGAAGCTTCATCCTTAGTGAAATAACCTTCAGAACGTCTTCCTTCACATTTAGACCTGATCAATAGGTTCTGTTCTGTCCTGAACAGCAAGCCTCTCTGAAACATCAGCAAGTGACTTTAGGTTGCAATTGATCAATGCTTCCACAAAATAACATGTCTCGTCTTTGGTGTTCCCTTCGGGTACGTCCACCACAAATGATTCAAGCACTAGTGTACCAGGTCTTCCATCAATCACCTCCGGATGGACAGATATGATTGAAGAATAGTTCTGGAAAAAGATCAAATAGAAAAGATAAGGGCAAAATGCAGTGCAGTAATTAATTGAACGTAGTGAAAACGATACTATAGGTCTGAAGCAACCACACAATCTCTCTCTCTCTCTCTCTCTCTCTCTCTCTCTCTCTCTCTCTCTCTCTCGCTCT
>JAABOM020000110.1:6241295-6258668 GCA_011800125.2 Solanum clarkiae | reverse complement strand
TCTCTTCATCCTACTAATAGCCCTTCTAACCTCCTCAACTCTGAACCGCCTGCAATAACCAAAATCATGATGACTTTCGGAGTGTGCCAACCTACACAACTCAATATCTCTATCTCTTTTTTCATTTAAGAGTTTATGAAAGTAAGCTTGTTACCTTAGTTTAATGGAAGTGTCATCCACCAACACCTCACCCTCCTCATCCATGATGCACTTCACTTGGTCCAAGTCGCAAGCTTTTCCCCCTCTCTCTCTCTTTAGCGAGCCTATACAATTTCTTGTCCCCGCCTTTATCACTTAGCTCCTCATATAGGCGCTCAAACACTGCTGTCTTAGCAATCGTCATTGCCATCTGTGCTTCTGACTTAGCCGTCTTATAGATCTCCTTAAGCCTTCGCTTTTCAACTTCATCCCTACACTCCAACCACTTTGTGTAAGCAACCTTCTTATCTTCCACTTTGCCCTGAACTTCATCATTCCACCACTAATCGCCCTGACGTCCACCAAAGATCCCTCTCGAAACCCCTAGTACCTCGGTAGCTACCTTTCTAATGCAACCAGCAGTAGTGTCCCACATACTGTTCACATTTCCGCCACTACTCCAAGCCTCTAAGATTCTCAACTTTTCTTCCATCTCTCGAGAAAGGGCAGGAGCAAGGCATCCCCAAATAGTAATAATGATAATAAATAAAGAACCAAAAAAGCTGCATCGACCTTTTAATTCCACACCAATCTGCCCCATGGTTGACAATGTGACATGCTCAAGTTAGCATGCCACCATAATCATCATGTAATAATTTGGAAGAACAATTAGTGATGAACCAAAGCTTTAGCTTGCTGCATCCCTTCTCCTATAGTCCTGCTATCACATTGACCTTGCCCCACATGACCATGTGGAGTGGAAAATCTTTTAGCTCTCCATGCTATCAAACTTTTCCTTAATGGTGGTTGAATTAAGGTGTTGGCAAGTTTCCTATCTTAGAGGCTTGCCACTGCAACTATAATATGTCATTGGGTAGGGGTGGCAAACACGAGTGAGTCGGATATGGGCAGGTCAAAAATGAGTTGTGAAAATGGATAAAAATATCCGACCCACCCATATTAGATATGTATGCGGACAGATAGTATGGATATCCATATTATTCATTCCTTCTTGTTATAATAAGAAATAAGTATGTTTATTAAATGGTAGTAGTGCAGGTTTGGTCCATCAGTAGTAGTTATGATACTATTATACAGGGAAGAAAGTTAATATCTATTTTGAAATTTCAAAATGGATGTTTCTGGTCAAATTAAGTAGTCTAATTCAAGTTAGTTGGATCGTGTTTTGTTGTAATAATATATATCAGTCGCTTATAATTTGAGCACAAAATGAAAGGATTCAAATTTGAATTTTTAGAATTCATCTAATGTATTTGAGAGCCTTTTGATTCCATTTTTTCCTGGTGTTGTTTGATTACATTTCCATCCAAACTAAAATTTTGAATAATTTTGTTAGTTAAGAGAGATGGGGTGGGGAACCGGGAGTTGGGTCCTTGGTCGGGGTCGGGGTCAGGTCCCAGTTTGGGACTTATTTTGGGGTGGTGAACTTTAAGGGAAGTTTTCAAAAATACTTCCCTTATTTAAAGAAAGTTCTGGAAATATTTTCCTTATTTTATGTAGGGAATTCATTTTCTTATAAATAGAGGAAAATAAGTCCATTTGAAAAATACTTTTCAAAACATTTAAGCCAACCAAATATGAGAAAATTAAAAAAAAAAAAACACCTTAATAAGTTTACTTTTTAGAGGTTCTTACATCCTTACATATGCTGAGTGCAATCGGCAGATGCCCATGAGCATGGGCGGCTCTACACTTGTCCAAAGTGTGTCAAGCGACACCCATTCGTCAGAAAATTATGTTGTATAGCTAGGTCAAGTTTGATTTTATACCTATATATATTAATGTTGACACCTTTTAACATAAGAAGAGAAGTTCGTGCAATGGTTGAGGGGCTGCAAAAAAGCTTTCAAACAATTGGCAGGGTCAAGTGTTCAAACCTGACTTAAGACTTTTTGCTTCAGCATTTTTTTCTTAAAAAAACTTGTGCTTACTACTCTATATTTTGATGCCCCTTAATTAAATTTCTATCTCCTCCACTGCCCATGAATTACCCATATATTATGATGGTTGATATGGGTTGATCCATATTTGACCCACTTTTAAATGATAGGATTTCTAACCCATTTAAAATGGGTTGAGTCAAGTGGATAACCGTAAATTTTATCCATTTTGCCACTTCTGTCTATGGGCGAGGAAGTTTTTCTTTAATATTCACTTTTCGACCAACTTTAAAATTGTACAAGTCCAAGAAATGATTTTTGTATAGATGGTAAAAGAAAAAGGTCGAATATTGTCCACCATTATCAATTCTGTTTTCCTGGCCATGTCACTAGCTTGTTACATGAGGTGCTACAATCTTTCTTATTCATGTGATTTCCAGGGACGACGATCTACCACTTATTGTGGCTATTGACTTACAGCCTATGGCTCCCATTGAAGGTGTTATTCAAGTACAGGGTGATATAACAAATGCTAAAACAGCTGAAGTGGTATGGATTCCTATGCTGTTCCCTTTCTTTATTGTAGAAATTTTGATTGTGAAGGTTGGTGTGTAACCATAAGCAAATCCAGGATTTAAATTCTATGGGCTCAACCTTTAAGGTTCCTAGCATTGTAACCATTTATTTTCAAAAGTACGACTTCATATATACTATTTGTTACAATAACTTTATGTTTATATGGGGCATCCCAAAATACATGATTGGAAACTCCTTTCTAAGCCCAGATTTCTAGCTACAATATTCCTTCTTTTGCCAGAAATCTTTGTCCATCGCTTTTCTTTTGTTGATGAATTTGGCCAGTATTGTCTTCATATTTTCTTAGAGTGGTCATGATAAGTTCTTAAGTTGTTTTACGTGCACAAAAAATTATAATGTCATCGGCATGAGATAAATGATTAATCATAGGTCCATTTGGTTGCATCGAATAACTTATGAACCTAGGCTTAGCATATATTCCCGGAAACAACCTCTCTATCTCTATGAGGTAGTGGTAAGGTCTGCGTACATTTCACTCTCCCCAGGCCCCACTTGTGGGATTCCACTGGGTATCTTGTTGTTGTCTAGGCTTAGCATATAAGTGGTTTTAAGCATTCAAGATAACACTTCTGCACCTATAATAAAACGAGAAGGGAATAAAGGGTTTCCACGTTTTACTCCTATGTGTGATTCTAAGAAACAATATCTTTTTACATTAATCACCACTGTATACCACATATTGTATAAGAGATTCCAAATAATATGGATCCTATCTATTGTTCTGCAAATCCTCTCTTCCTCATGACCATGCTGAGGAAAAGCCAATATAGTCTGTCATAAGCTTTTTACATGTCTAATTTGATCACTACATTACCACCTTAATTTTCCTTTCTTATATCATGAGCAATTTCCTGAGCCAATAGAACATTTTCTCCAATGGCTCTACCTATAATGAAGCCACTTTGGTTTTGAGATATAATAGCAGGTAGAAGTTTGGAAAGCCTATTATTCATCACTTTAGAAACAATCTCTGAGAAACATTACTGAGGCTGATAGGTCTAAACTCAGAAAAATTGAGGTAGGTCAACTTTAGGTATAAGAACTGGGCAAGTATTGACGAAAACTTAGGTATTTGGTTTTTCTTGAACACAGCTTTCACTAATTGAACCATATCAAACCAATAATGTCCCAGCTATATTGAAAGAACAAGCTGCTGAAACCGTCAAGGCCAGCACTACTATTGAGGTTGATGTCAAAAACTGCCCTCTTGACTTCCTCCTGAGTTGGTTTTATCAGTAGCATATCATTGTCCTCAGAATTTATAAATGAAGGATGTGTTCCATGATGCTCATGTCAATGTTGTCATTCCTTTGCCGAAAGATCTAGATAGAAATGCTCTGCTGCTTGTCCTATGTTGTCATCCCCTTCAATCCACTGACACTCACATTGATTCTGTGGATATGTAATAGTTTCCTTCTTTCTCTAACTTTGAGGAAGAACTTGGTAATTTCAACCCTCTCAAGTTGCCATTTAAGGTTGGTTTTTTGTTTCCAGAAAGTATCAACCATTTTGTTATGAATCATTAATTCTAGTTTAGCCTTGTTTAGGATCATTCTATCCTCTTGTTTGAGAGAGTTAATATAATTAGCTTGTTATTGATGTACTTCCTTCTCCAGGGCCTGAGTGTGAGCATAAATATCCCAAATGCTGTTTCCATATGTCAGCCACACTCTCCTCCTGAATTGAATGTCCCATCCTTCTTGTGTCCATATTTCAGCCACACGCACTTCCTGTTGAACTGCCATACCCACTAATTCAGGGAACAAACCCTTTAAACTATCTGATCTCAGCCGCTTATCCTCCCAAAAAGAGGTCTTGCAACCATTTCCTACTTTAATATGGTGTGGTTCTTCATAAAGGCCATAGTACTCTAATCAATCTCCACACGCTAACCCCATATGGAGTACTTACTACCTTTGTCATCCACCTATCTATATTTTATTCTAATAACCTTACTCCAGTACACCTGAGGTTCTTGTGAATATCTCCAGAGCCATTTCAATCTGAGTGCCTTACTCTGTAACTTAAGGTTTTGAATGCCAAGCCCCCTTTGTTTTTCCCCCTAAGCACTTTATTACATTTAACTAGGTGAAATATTGTTGAATCAGTTTCCTTATTTCTTTTCCAAAGAAAGTCCCTTCTAGCCTTGTCCGACCTCTGTATGATACCATTTGGAATGGGCAAGATGGACCTCATGTTTGTAGGAAGAGCACCCAACACTGAACTTATGAGAGTAACTCTTCCTGCTAATGATAAATATTGTGCCTTCCATCTAGACAACTTCTTTTCACCCTTTCAATCACAGAGCTCCAAATGTTCATGAACTTTGATTTGTCTCCCAAAGGCAAGATAGGGGTAGGTAAAGCTCATGTTTAGATTTCAAATTGGAATATTAAGGGTATGAAGTCCTAAGTTGCTAGTGGGAAACTCAAAAATGCATGATAAAGCTTCACAAATTCTCTGTAATTGCCATAGAGGAACCTCTTATGCAAGAAACCACTGTAGAGTTTTACAAATAATGCTAGATATGCAGGGATGCTTTGCTAATAGTTACAATAAATTTTTTGGAAGAATATGATGACTTGTAGTGGGAGTTGGCCATTAAAATGAAAAAAAAATCACTTATTTGGAATTTCTGAAGTTAGAGTTTTGTTTGGTTATAGTTTTTACGACGATCATTTAGAATTTGAATGTAGTTTTTTAAAATATGGTTTAAAATCCCGCACTCCCACCCCTACCTCCACCCCCAATTTCTAAAGTAACAAAATCACCGAACTTGACTAGTTTACCTGAAACATGCAATTAAATCTGCTCTAAAAGAGTAATACCTCAGAAATAGATGGTCACATTATGTTACAGATTAGATCTTATATATGAGCTACTACTATGACAATTAGTTTTTCACTTTATTTGAAATATTTGAAGATAGAGTTGTGTTTGGTTACGATTTTTTCAAATAATATTTGATTGTTTGAACTTACTTCTCCTAAAAAACATAGGATATGATTTAAACATTAAAATATAATTTAAATAGGATCATCTGTATCAAATAAAAAAATTAAGCAAAAATTTTAAAAAGATACTCCCTCTGTTCAAAAAAGAATGACTTAGTTTGACTTGGCATGGAGTTTAAGAGAATAAAGAATTTTCAATCTTGTGGTCCTAAATTAAGGTTATGTCAAATGTACCAAAATACCTTTGAATCGTGTGGTTGTAAACATATCATGTGGAAAGTTGAAATTAAAGTTTTGCCAATAAAGGAAATGAGTCATTTTTTTTTAAACATAGCAAAAAGAAAAGTAGGTCATTCTTTTTAAAATGGAGGGAGTAGTGAAAGTGAAAAAAGAGCCATTTTGGCGAACAATTTTGAAACTTAATTTCTTTTTGAGACTTACTACAATAATGTGCATTGTAGATAGTCAATTTTGTTTCCCCAAGTAGTAATAAGGCCACTCTTTCGGAGTCCTCATCAATTTTGCACTATTAAATATTGTATTAATATAGGCCTTTTACATAATTAAATTAGAGAAATATTTGATCTCTTGGAAAGTGTGAGTTGTAGCACTATCAAGAAGGCACATCTCCATTACTCATCTTGAATCTAATTGAAGATTTGAAAATTTTTATTTATCTTCATAAAAATAGAAGTATCATGAGAAATACTGAAAAAAAAAAACATTGTAAGAAAATTTAAGTACTTTTTCTTTGAATATAAAAGCAATATAAGAAAAAACATAAATAAAACAACATAATTAATTTCCCCAATAAAATGTCAAACTTTAGTCCTATTCTCCAAATAAGACTTCAACTTCCAAATGAGTAGTACTATCGAGGTCATTAAAATCATCATCTTTTAAAGTCAAATTTGCTTCAATATTATCATCATATTTTTGTGAAGGCCTTGATTAAACATCCTTTTTATAAATCAAATGTGAATCCACTCAAGCATTAAAAGAAGAGGGATCAACTCAAGCATTAAAAGAAGAGGGATCATTTTGATTTCCCTTTCTTTTGAAGGAATTTTGGTAAAGCCGAACAAAACGCTTAAATGCTCGGCTTCCATTCTTCCAGTGGCCTTTCATGCCACAACGATGGCAGTTGCCTTTTGAAGGATTGATTTGAGAATTCATATTGTTCTCCCTTTTATGGTGGCCACCACCACGATGATTATTATATCATTCTTTGCCATGACATGCCCACACACATTATCACGACTCTAGTTTTTATTTTATCTTATTTCAGAATGATCATATGTTTCTATCTCATGACCCCAATTTCTATTTATCTTCTTTCAGAATGCACAATATTATAGTAAGTCCCAAAGAAACTTGTTAAGTTTCAAGGTTATTCGCCAAAATAGCTCTTTTTCCATTTTCACTATCTTTTTTAAATTTTGCCCTAATTTTTTTATTTTGATAAAAATGGTCCCATTTAAATTATATTTTAATGTTTAAATCATTTTTCATGTTTTTAGGAAAAGTAAATTCAAACAATCAAATATTATTTGAAAAAATTATAACCAAACACAACTCCATCTTCAAATATTCCAAATAAAGTGGAAAATTACTTGTCAGGTGTGTAGTAGCTCTAGCTCATATATAAGATCTAATTTGCAACATTATGTGACTATCCCTTTTTGACATATTACTCATGTATAACAGATTTGATTGCATATTTAAGGTAAACTAGTCAAGTTGAGTGATCTTGCTAGTTTTTAGAAATTGAGAGTGGGGTATAAACCATATTTAAAAAAAGTACATTCAAATTCTAAATGTTCTTTGTAAAAAGTATAACCAGACAGAACTCGAACTTCAAAAATTCCAAATAAGTGATTTTTTTTTTGTGTTTTAATGGCCAAACTCCCACTACAAGTCATTGTATTTGTCAAAATCTATTGCAACTATTAGCCAAGCATCCCTGCATTAATTTGTTAAACCCTATAGTGGCTTCTTGCATAAAAGTTCCTGTCTGGCAACTATAGAGATTTTGATAAGCTTTATCATGCATTTGAGTTTTTCGCTAGTAGCTTGGGACTTCAGACCCTTAATGTTCCAATTTTACAGTCTAAACATGATCAAGTTTTTGGAAAGTTGTTTGTGAGTTTTTATTTTGGCCCCCTAGTAATAGGAGATTCTCTAATTCTTCCTACTTTTTTGATATTTCTTGCTTCTTGATGGTAGTTATGATCATCATCCTATCTGAGAGCTTCAAAAGCATTTTGGACTTTGGTCTCCTTTTTACAGTGGTTTTTTCTGTTTTTATGTCATCCACTGCCTGCTTTTTAAGGAGTCATTTTTTTCTGTTTTTGTGTCATCCATTGCCTTTCATCTTCTTTTTGGTTTTCCTCATCCTGTTAAAGAACTATCTGAAGAGCTTTGGGTCCTCTATTGACATTACAGTGCTGCTATCATTTGGATTCTCGGTTCTTTGGTTGGAGTGGTCAGGCTCATTTATATGTTTTGTGCTGCTAGAACCAATATTGGTGATCAGAGCCCTGTTATCCTCCCCTGTATTAGCCTTCAGTACTTGTGTGCTTTGTTCACCATTGTTTGTAGCTTTGGTGATGACTGTTCTTTTCACAACATTATCATGCAATGGTTTATCAATACCAAAAATTGTCCGTTGGTTTGTAAGCCTGTTTAGGAGGAGCCCTGTTCCCCCTTCTCGAAATATTTGTGTGCTTGTTCTGTTGAATTTTTTCTTCCCCTTTGTTTCAGCGCTTGCTCAGGCTGTTTATCCTTGGGAGCTTCCTGTTGCCAGTCACTGTCTGATTTTTTTAAGAGCATCCTTTTGACTAGTAACATTTGTCTGATTATGAGTTCCCTTGCCCTATTTGTGTTCCCTCAGTTGCTTCTTCGTTGTCCCTTTCGCGTCTCTGACACTGGTTGACAGTATGGCCCTCTAATCTACAATAAGAATAATATTTGGGGACCCCTTTGTACTCAATTTTTTTGTTCAAAACCTTGCAGTGCATTGGTAGAATTTCTGTCCAACAAAAAACATGAAAAAGTCTAGGATTTGTCAAATCGATTTCATCCCGCATTTTCGTGCTCAGCCTTGTTGTTCCTTTAGTGGGCACATATATTTCCATGGGTACTCGAACTGGATTCATTATTTGTTTCATGAAGTGCCATGTATGGAGATGAAAGGGAGTTTTGGTGAGAGTACCCATACTGTAGTTAGAGACCTGTCTTCCTCTGGAGTGAAATTCGGTATCCCTCGGCGTGACCACATAGGCTGACCATCAATCTCAATCACAGGTTTTAAGTATACCATTCTGAAATCTCTTCATTATAGACATCAATGAACACATTTTACTTGTCGTAGACCCTAGTATGATCTATCCTTTAATAGGAATAGCTTCTGTGACAGAAGCTCCATTAGGGTCGCATTTTTAGAAATCTTCCATTGATAGTGTATCTGCACAGGCCATATACCATAGTAGTCCTCTGCTTCAAATATGATTGCCGGCATGCCAGGGTGATTTGTAATTTCAACCTTCACTGGTTCTCTTTTGCGTCCTAGGTCAATTTGGGAACCTGCTACTGCCTGCATATAGTTACTCTTTGGTGGAATAGATTCATGGGTTACCGTCGTAACTCCTGTGTGATCAAGGGGTTTCCCTAGATGCGCCAGTTGAGGACTGGACAAACCTTCTATCAAGTGGCGCATGAGTTTTTGGAATGGTGGAAAAGATATTTGTTACCTTTTGTCTTTCAGAAGTTAGAGTATTTTTTTTTCCCTTGTGAATTAGGATAAATGAGTTAAATGGAATCTGTAAGAAATATTGAAGAAGAATATTATTGAATTGTTGTTTACATTATTACATTGAGACCCTATTTATAGATACTATATTAGACTTCTTTTCCAACTAGGATACTATAATACAATCCTTTTCCAAGTTGGATTACTTATACTATTACTATTCCTAATCCTATTTTATGTAGGATTGTAGATATTATTCTTATTCCTATTCATATTCTAATTGGGATTGTATTTACCTATTCCTATTCTAACATTCCCCCTCAAGCTAGTTCATACACGTCATATGTACCTAGTTTGTTACAAATATAAGTAATACGACGATCGATGAAGAGCTTGGTTAGATATTTACAAGTTGATCACTCGACTTAGCAAAATCGACAATCAATCTCAGTGTGCTTTAGTCTTCTCATGAAATACTGGATTTGATGCACAATGTCCATAAAAACACAATGTGATAAGTTCTTCAATTGCAGTGTTGAAACTTCCCAAACCAAGCTCAAAAGATTGATTCATACCATAAAGGGACTTACACAAATGACATACAAGGCTACCAAATGACGTTCAAGGCTGCCAAACGCCCCCTGAGCAACAAAATCAGGTGGTTGCTCCATATAGATTTCTTCCTCGAGATGATCATGGAGAAAAACATTTTTAATGCTCAACTGATCAAAAGGTCAGTGGAGAATAACAGTATGGATCATCTTAAAATTACTCTAAGAAAGTCACTTTAAAACTGCTCGAAACCTGCTTATGCACCATAATTCAATCGAGGAAGCTATGCTAAGTAGTTGGAACTAGCCAGTAGTGGTTCTGAAGTGATCATAGGATTAGAACTTCCTATTCCAGTACTTTTGGAGCCAAACATATCGATTCTAAAGGACATCTTTAAAAGCAAACTCTAGTAGTCACCTTTGGTCGCCTGAGTAGTCCGCACCTCGTGGTGGCGTTGGTTTTGCACAACACTCAAGAAAAACAAAAGAACGACGCACACCAGCCTAGCGGTCACTAGAAACTGTCTGGTTTTCAATTTCTTGGAAGGAACACTCAAGAAAAAAACAAAAGAATGACGCACACCAGCCTGACAGTCACTAGAAACTGTCTGGTTTTCAATTTCTTGGAAGGAACGCTCAAGAAAAACAAAAGAACGACGCACACCAGCCTGACAGTCACTAGAAACTGTCTGGTTTTTAGTTTCTTGGAAGGAAGTTTTAGTCGGAAAGATGGCACGGTGCTACACATGATACATATGAAAAAGTAGTCTTCAAAAAGATGACATGGTGATCTAATCTTCTTTTTTTTTTTTTCTAATATAATCATTGGCAAGACGGGTGGCGTATATGGGTCATAGCCCCCCACCGGCAGCGCGGGCAGCGGAAGATCTTTGATTTTCTATATTATGTGAGAAATATTGGAGAAGAATATTACTGAATTATTGTCTACATTATTACATTGAGACCCTATTTATAGATACTATATTAGACTCCTTTTCTAACTAGGATGCTATAATACAATCCTTTTCCAAGTAGGATTCCATATACTATTACTATTCCTAATCCTATTTTAAGTAGGATTGTAGATATTATTCTTATTCCTATTCCTATTCTAATTAGGATTGTATTTACCTATTCCTATTATAACAGAATCTAAATTCCCGATTTCAGCACAAAAGAAATGAGTTATGAACTCTGGCTGATGTTTCAGGACATGATCAATAGTGGATAAAAGGAACATGCACTTTATATCAGCAGTTTTGAGGACATTGTTCGTTTCCACTTTACGTCTATTAGCGCAATGCTTAGAGAAACTTACGAGGTTAAATTTTGAAAAATGTGGCTAATTTGGTGTCCAACTATATCATTGATTATTCTCGTGTGATTTAGAATTAGATGTGAAATTCAACTTGGTTTTGTCTTCTTACACCTTGATCTGTTTCAGTATTGGCTGGACCAGTAGACAAATTACTATTATAACACGAGGCATGAGCCATGACTTATAGCAAATGACAACATTAAGTTCAAATTTAGGCAAAAACATTAGGGATGGTTTCTGCAATTTGCTCCATAAAACCCTCATACATCCATGCTACTCAATCTGTTGTGAGATTTTGGGCTTCTTATCTTACTGTTCTAGTTTGTTCTATTATCTTTCTTTGTACATTTGCTCTTATTTGTTCTTCCCGTTTTTCGAGAAGTATACAAAAGGAGATATTGGTACTATGTTATTTCCCTTCATACTTGTGGTCAACTGTTTATCAACATCATTATCAAAAATTTTGAACAGGTTATTAGACATTTTGATGGATGCAAGGCTGACCTTGTTGTCTGTGATGGTGCACCTGATGGTAAGAAACTCAACTACCCTGATACATTAGGTTGGTATTTGCTGTATTTGATGAAACTAATCCGTGCTTATGTTCTTATGTGGCAGTAACGGGACTTCATGACATGGATGAATTTGTTCAATCCCAGCTGATATTGGCGGTTAGTTTCTTGGAGAAATTGGTGGAATTGATTAAGCGGTTATCATTCACCTATATCTATATGTATATGTAGTGAACCCATGATAACATGGGAAGGCAAACTCACTTATCTTTAGTTTTCGTGCCTTGCTGCATGCCTGCATCTGTTAAAATATCAACGTGGTAGTGCCAAATTTAGATGATGCAAAGTGTTGTCTCAGAATACTTGAGAGCTCATTTAGGAGTAAATGGCTGGACGTCTGGAAGAAATGCCTTTTTGGTGATCTCCACCCTGAAACCCGCTTTTCTTTGGAGAAAGATAACTAATTATTCTTCTATCTGGTGATGTTATGTCTCTATTCCATTTATGTTGCATCTATGGATTATCAGAAAAGGAAAGCAATCGCTTCTGTGTGTTATCTTGCTTGGTCCTAGTTTTTTGGTGTCCTGCTTATATTGTTTAAACGCTCATCATGGGTCATCCGAAAACAGTCGCGCTATGTTTTTAAACATAGGAGTCAGCTGCGTACATCCGGCCCCCCTTTACCCTGCAATGGGCGGGAGCCTTTGAGACATTGGGGTAATGTTGTTGTTGTTGCTTATATTGTTTAATTTTTCCTTGAATGATCAGTTATATGTGCTTAAAGAGATGTTTCTCTTATTAACCTACCAAGTTGTTCTCAGCCTCTGTTTGGAGATATCTCAGTTGTCACATAGTTGGTTGAACTTGCAGGGCCTAACCATAGTCACCCACATACTAAAAGAAGGCGGAAAGTTCATAGCAAAGATTTTTCGAGGAAAAGACACAAGCCTCCTTTACTGTCAAGTTAGTTTCCTGTGTAATTATTTCTGGATTTAGTTTTTTAACTCAGTCAAAATGTTGTTTGGTCTTCAGAGGAGACCTCAGTTTAATGTATTCTGCTGTCGGAGGTTCTACATTCTTGCATTTTTCTTATTGGTGGATTGCTGATACTTTTACTTCCATACTGCAGCTAAAACTATTTTTCACAGAAGTGACTTTTGCTAAGCCAAAAAGTAGTCGCAATTCTAGCATAGGTGAGTAGATAATGTTTTCTACCTTGTTAATCTGGCAAAGTATCCTGTTAATGCAACCCATTCATTTGATAGCTCTTAAAAATGTTAGTAATGTTGTCAATTCTGATTTTTCATCAAAACTTGATGTTGTCAATTGTGATATTTTGTCAAAGTTTAATGTTGTAATATTATAGAGATTTCAGTCTTTGCCTATTGTCGTCGCAATCTTAAAAAAAAAGTTTCCCCAGTTGTTTTCTCCATAACTCTTAAATATTTACGGCTTTCTATTTCCATAAAATATTTCTCCAGGGTTTTTTTCTTATATGCAGCTTCGCTCTGCTTATTTTTATGAATTAATGAAGTTGTTTAGGAATTATTAAGAGTCAAAGCAAGGCTAGAATTGCTATGTAACAAATTTAATTCAATCTTTCCGCTGTGCAGAGGCATTTGCAGTTTGTGAAAATTACTCTCCACCTGAAGGATTCAATGAGAAAGACCTTCATCGCCTTCTTGAACAAGTTGGAAGTCCATCAGGCACTGAGGACCTAGGTAATTTCGATGTACAGATTCTTCTCTAAATTGCCTTGTACTTTGCACTAACTCTGAATTTTGCCCTCGTATGGTTATGGAGGTAAGTACTGGATCTTAAATTTGTGCAGAAGCTTATATCAGTTTGTTTGTGTTGGAAGTTTTCTAGTTATGTTTTTATGCTAGAAGTAAATGTGGCTTTTCCTTTTTTCGGATGCTAGGCTAGATGCAATTTCGATTATATTTTTATCTTACATTATCTTCCAAACATCTGTTACATGACAGATTGCAGTAGTGGATGGCTGGAAGGTCATAATAAGGTTTATATCCCATTTCTGGCTTGTGGAGACCTGAGTGGATATGATTCAGATCGTTCGTATCCGCTTCCTAAATCTGCAGATGGAACCTATCAGTGTTTAGATCCTGTACAACCTCCGATTGCACCACCATATAAACGAGCTCTTGAAATGAAAAAAGCTTCAAGTCAAGGAATCCATAATCTTGACAAGCTTTCTCTTGGCCCCTGAGCAAGAATAGTTCTCTTTCGCGACGTCTCAAGAGTTGCTGTTATATGTCACCAAATGTAAGGGCTCCTCCTTGTTCAACTCCTCTTGCAATTTGATAAAATTGGATGTGTTTTGGTGACTTTAGAGAGTTGAGGACCAAATGAGAGACATATACTTGTGTCCCTACTACGGGATGTACGGTTTGAATCTCGTCGTGAATCAAGCCTGATATTTAAGTAGAGAAGGGTAGATGAGTGAGTCCATTATTATCAACTTTCGAAATTGAAAACAACCGATTTTTTGGTCATCAAAGAAGGAAGATAGTCACACACTTGTGTAATAGCAAAATTATTTATACTTGGGTGTTAAATCTTGACTTAACAGACGATGATCACTGTTATGAAATTGTTTTGTGGATTTCTGCTAATGATGGCTGTAATGAGAATCGTTGCCACCGTTGTTTTCTTTTAAAATAATGGAAAAAGGGTCAAAATGCTGTTGAATTATGCTAAATTGAACAAAAATATTTTCAGTTAATTGTTTGGTTTAAAATGCCCATCGTTAATGGTGTGGTCAAAACAAATCCCTAGGAATAGTTTGATCTAAAAATATCTCTACTGATTTAAAAATGATCCTATTAAGTACTTAATGAGTCAAGATGTGTTGTATTAATAATTTTTTTTCTTTTTAAACACATTTTATTCCTAATAAAAATATCATTTCTAAAGAATCCTATTCTCGTTTCTTTTTCTTTAAAAAAATACTTTTAACTAATAAATAAATAGAATTTTTTTTGCTAAATTTCATTTTACCAATTAAAATAAAATAAATACATGTACTTTTTGATAACGAGCAAAACATAATTTTTTTAGCTAAATTTCATTTTACCAATTAAAATAAAATAAATACATTTACTTTTTGATAACGAGCAAAACATAATTTTAACAAAATAAATATTTGTATTTCTTTAATCTTTTTTTGAAATAAAGTAGGATGAGTATGCTAATAAACAAATAATTATAAAGAAAAGAATGTGTTTAAAAAGATATAAAACAATGTATGTATTTGGGAAAATAAAAACTATTGATGGCAGTGACATTTTAAAATCAAATTATTAATTGAGAATATTTTTGTTCAATTTTACATAATTTAAAAATATTTTTGACTTTTTTCTGCTAAACTAATGAAATGTAATTGTGTTGTAACTTGTTTTGTTTTGTGTAAGACTTTTGGTGTGTTTCCATGTGAAAATTGAGTGTGGACCAAGTATTTCTTCCTCTTTTACATTCAAAGTACCCTTCGTCTCATTTTATGCGACATCTTTTCCTTTTTAGTTCATCCCGAAAAGAAAGTTACTTTACTTGAATTAGAAATAACTTTTAAGTTAAAATTTCCCTTTTACCTTTAATGAAATAATTTTTAATTTACATAAATATTTAATGGATGATTTTAGATCACAAGTTTTTTTTAAAAAAATATATTTTTTTAAAATATCGCATTAAATCAAACAATGTCAGAGACTGAGGAAATAACAATTTTCAGTAGAGTCCAATAAAGATAAGTCCATAGAAATTGCCAAAAATTCAGCAGAAAATGGCAGCAATTTCCTCCTAGGTTTCCTTCTATTTCAACCGACCACATTCCTAGAGCCCATGATATACTTTCTACTATAAGTTGCCGCCTACTATGACCCTTGTCTTTTCATGTGAACTTCATATTGTGGTGACATAAATCTCTCTCAATAACTCGTGACTAAAGAAACTCACAAAATCTACATCACACCAATTTTGCATTGATGAACTTTCCAAAGGGACTTTTCACAAAATTTTCACCTAATTTGAATGGTTGATTATTTGTCACGATCCAACTTATCGGATCACGTGGGTATTTATTCTATCATTTAGATAAAAGAATTCTACTTTTCCAATCAATAAAGTCATGCGGAAGATAAAAGAAACAGAAGATATCACTGAAAAGGTCTTTGAATTTATCAAGTGCCAAGTTAAAAATTTAAATTAAATTTTGGAAAAGACATATAACACCTCCAAGGATTCTAGTCTAAGCATCTACAAGTGCTTCTAAGAATACAATAAAAAATAAAATAATGAGACAACTCTCATCATGAAGAAGGAAGAGTAAAAGCTGATAGAGATTGACACAATCTTCATCTAAGAACATCATCGATTCTACAACCAAACTATATCAAAAAGATATAGCAAGAGTAATATCAGTACAAACAACATGTACTGGTAGGCATAATCGGTCAACCTAAAATCTACCACACAATACATAGTAAATATTAAGAAGCAAGCAAGCAATAAGAGACTATATCACCCAATGTTTTACCCGCATACTTTACTATTTCGATTACCTTAAACACCTCTAATATACAACATTATCTCAATTTTTTAAATTATTCTACTGCTAACTCTGATACTCATCAAGGCCTAACCTGTTATTTCTCATAATAGGGGTTCCAGACCTACAATCGCTAAGTTGGTCTATTTAATCTACCATTTTTTTTTAATTATTCTCAACTATGCTTGGGCTAGAACGTTTAGTAACTTACTTTCAAGATGAGCACATTAAGACAATTTGAGACTTCTCTCTTTATTCATACTAGCCTACCATGACGGGACGAAATCCACTATGACAATCCTGCCATAGCAGGATTCCTTTTACCAGAGAGGCCCACACAAAGACACAAACTCAAACTTTCTTTCCCAAGCATCCATTAACATATAACCATAGTACCAAAAATAATCTAACTCTACGTCACCAATTTATTGCTTAACAATCCTTCACTATTCTCCATTTGGTTATACACAATCTTATACCTGACTATATGAAATATGACGACAGGCACAAATAGTAAGACAGGTGATACATAATCATGTCACAAATACAGCAACACAGACAACTTCTTTACAATAAAGAATTTAGTACACATCGGCTTTTGATTCTCTATAGCAATTATTATATGTGAGCATGATCAATTACAGTTATGTTGATTTCTTTGTCATGTATATAATCATGATCATACATAGATGACAGCTAGTAATGATTCTCTCATGAAACTCACACTCAAACTATTAGCATATTGACATGACTCTTGATCCAATAGTTCGCATGTCAGAACATGACACTCGAGCTAATATGTGTCGGAATGTGACATTTGATCCGTTTATCATAGTCACAAATATGATTATTATCATAATGAATGATCCACGTACTTGCACAATCAAGTAACACGTTCATATCGACAATGGTCCTATCATGAAACCCACGCACAAACTATTAGTATATCAAAACGTGACACCTGATCTACTCGTTAGCATGTCAAAACACGATACTCAATTTAATGCGTTAGAACATGACATCTGATCCAATAATGTGTCAAAATATGACCCAATCCACAATCACAATAACAACTACAATGAATATA
>JAABOM020000110.1:6185216-6213324 GCA_011800125.2 Solanum clarkiae | reverse complement strand
GTAAGCTAATTCTGAAAGACCAATCAGTGTAATGAACAAGAGAAAATAGTTGCAGCAAAACATATTATTGACACACATAAAAATGGTAGCAAACATATCTGTAACTTGCAGCAAACATAAATTGTAACAACTATATCACTAGTACAAACATATATGTGGCCTGTAATAATTTTTCCTTATTCCAACAAACTCACATGAAAATTGCAGCAAGGCATATTATTAACAACTTGACATGATTTCTCAAAACAGTAGACGACACTTAACTCGAAACTAATCAAGCATGAGAATATTTAGATTAAAACACAATCTCAGACTGCCCTACAACCTCGAGCCCTCTGTTCAATCCCAAAGAGAGGTGAGTAATAGGAGAAATAGAACTGATCACATTGGTTTTGACAGACACGAAGGCATAATTTAACAGCTGAAAACGAAGCTTCACACAAAGTATAAACTTTACGGAATACCAAAGTTAAAGAATTACAGCAAATTTCAGCAGCAAGGCAGGTTAGACAGCAGCTAAAGGGTCGGGCAGTCATTTTAATTAACTGCAGAATTCCCAGCCATCACATAGTAGTTACAATTAGACTAATCAATTTATGTAGGCAACCAGCCACTGATTTAGATCACATCTAATTAAAACAGAGCCTAATAATGAGAATTCAGAGGGACTTGTTATGGTTGATTCAACAGCATTATACAGTTGTCATTAAGGCCAAGACATAACAGTCACGAGTTGATCGAAAAGCAGATTCCAAGGATAAATAGAACCACAAGTACTTTCGGTGTTTGAAAACAGCATGTTTACACATGAGATTCTCAAGTTTAATGAGGACCAACACTTAAACACAGAGCTAAGCATAAACTTTGTATATTCGATAGTAACATTCCTAAAATGGTGGATTTAAAATGAGTGATACTACTTCAGGAAGTCCAGTCACTATTTTACGAGCCACATGCGTAAATGCTGATTGGCTTCACAATATAGCAGAGGAACACCAAAACAAATGATATAGATTACAACACAATCCATGAAAATAACAAGACAATTAAATAGAGAGTGAAGAAAATAAACAAGTGTAGTTCAAACCTCAGAATTAGAGTAACATTCGACAAACTAAGTCAGAACAGTAGGAGCAAACAAGGCAGATTCATGTCGTCAAGAAACTAGGGCCAAAATGAAGCTGAAGTAGATGACATTACACTTAAAATGTGTCAAGGACCTTAGAAACAACACTGGTCATGAGATGAATTATAAATCAGATGACGAAAACCTTCACAATAACCC
This sequence comes from Solanum clarkiae, assembly GCA_011800125.2. Classification (NCBI taxonomy): domain Eukaryota; kingdom Viridiplantae; phylum Streptophyta; class Magnoliopsida; order Solanales; family Solanaceae; genus Solanum; species Solanum clarkiae. The sequence continues at coordinate 6,212,039 of JAABOM020000110.1, read as the reverse complement.
CTTAGCTTAGCAACAAACTAATTTCCAGAATTAAAAGAAACATATACTGTGAATAACAACATAGATTGATTCAGTCATTGAATCAGGAAGGCAACAACTCGATTAGTATAAAACAGGAATAATCTCACTTAACTTGTTAAAATAGAAGACAATAGTAGAAAAGGAGTCAATCAGTGACTCGAAACAAAACCGCATCAATTCACATATCGAAATTAGTCGAACAGAACCACTCTAGACTGCAGAACACAGAACGCAATGATACATACCGAAATTCTGATTTTTGACAGTAAGACAAAATGCAAAGTTCTGAAATCTAACACAACCCCTCTTAATTCATATTAGTTAATGCCGAAATTATAGGAGCTGGAAAAATTGGATTACCTTTGTCAGAGCAGGAACTGGGACAACGAGCCTGAGTGGAAACGCTTACACCACCTCGAATCAAGTTTTCGGACACTGACTTGCCTCCGAAAATATTCTAATTTCTTAATCTGCAGATGAGATTTCGACTAAGGTTTTACTAAAACTCACAAAACGACTGACTACTGAAGTTTTCTCTGATTTTTCTCTGCTATTGCTAGGTTTTTTTGACGTTCTCTGTCTGGCTGCTACTAAGCTTTTTCGCTAAGGATTTCGATGGCTCCTCTCTCTGGATAGGGTTTTTGAACTATTTCCCGATTGCTCCTCGTTGTTCCCTTTGTTCTGAAGAACAAGAGCTATATATGAAATTTTTGAGTTTTCTGTTGAATCGAGAAAAAAGGGAAAAGGAATTGGGAAAGAAGGAAAAAGATGAAAGGTCTGGGGTATGGGGAATCAGAGTAGCGCCGGGAAAGGAAAAGGATCTGGGGAAGGGAGAATCGTGGGGAATAGGGGAATCGTGGGGAGCGGGGTCTGGGAAAGAAGGAGAACGTTGGGAAATGGAGAAGGTGCGGGAGAAGGGAAAGGGTAGGGGAAAGGGGAACGGCGGCTAGGGTTAGGGAAAGGGAAAGAAAATGAAGAAGAAGAAGAAGAAGAAAGAAAGGTGCGGGCAAGGGGATATAAGGGGCACGTGCACTACACGCGCCCGTATTTAAATAATAAACTCTTTTTTTTAATAAAATAATTGTTCAAAAATCGTTAAAAATACAAATAATGTTTGATGACTAATTTGACACCGTGGAGGGTAAAAATTGTGTGCCAACACCCATTAAGGGTAAATAGTTTAGATTGGATCTATTAAGGATAAATAATTTCAAATTAGTTTATTTTTTAATGTAAAACCTTAAAATGCATTCAAAAACTATTTTTCTATAAAATAACACATAAATCGTGTTTATCCTTTATGTGAAGTTTATGTAAATCGCACTTGTTCAGTCCGTTTTATGAACAAAACACAAAAATGAATTATCATGGCGCAGGTCCGCGGACCTGTTGCGTACCCTTCTGATTTTGCAATTTTGCTCCGAAAAAGTATCTTTTGATCCGTTTGATTTAAAATTCAATCGAGACCACTTTTCCACACAATTTTTTGTCTTGATAGATATTGGACTCAGATTTACCCCCCAAAAAATTTAGAATAATGCGTTATTCAAGCAATCTTTTATCGAGGGGTGTTTTGATATTTTCTAGGGTGTTACAAGAAATGTCACTATATCATCTTTCTAGGCCAAAATAGTGAATTTTAAAACTTTATTCAATAAATTTAGTGATTGAAAGTTCTATAATATCAGTCGTTCTAACAATTTTTTTTTTCATTTTGAATGGAGTGTTAGCACTTTTTTCTCCTTTTCGAATGTATCATTACTTTAATTTATGCATATGATTAATAACCGAACAATCGAACCAAACCAAATAGAAGTCGATAAAAATTAAACTGATAAATGTATATTATTGGCTTGATTTGATTTTGAGAATTTATAAATCGATTAAGTTGATTTGATTTTAATTTTGATTTTGACCAATAAATAATCTAAAATGACATGCGAACACCCCTGAGTTCTCAATAGTTATATATTTTTTGAACCTCACATGTAAATTTTAATTGTACTTTTTTTTGGGACAAACAATATACGGTCATTATGTCCCTTTGCATTAATTTAAAAAATACAGAACATAGATGCCAAAAATAGGGCAAACAACACATGGGGGTTCATTAATTGGGATTGGATTTATAACACCATAACTATTTTTAAACTGAAGAACATCACCTTGTAAATGGCACGTAAAACCTTCTAAATCCTTAATTGCACAAACTGGTTATGAATAATTAAAGATAATTATGAATGATGTCAGAATAATTTCTTGCTTGTAAATTGCTTATGAGAATGACATGTTCCAAACAAATTAAATACCTGAAGGATATGCTATGGAATATTTTTACTGATACTGAAGTTCAATTATTGTATTCTTAAGTTATTAGTATTACTCCCTTCCGCTCATTTTACATGTCGTTTTTATTAAAAACAGATGATTTAAATTACTTGTTTTTTTAAAAAAAAATTAATGAAATAATTAAGTATATATACATATTTTTTCATTTTGCCGGTGATAATAATTGTTCTTGAAAGTAATAAATATTGATTAATGCGTAGAAAATCTAAGTGAAGAGTAAATAAACTTAAGTAGAGAGAATATTTATTGAATTTAGATTAATATTCTAAAAGATTAAAATTACTAAGTAAAATATAATAATTAAGATGTATAATTTTTTAAGAGACGTGTAAAATAAAAATGTGATAAGTAAAATGAAACGAATGGGAGTATTACATAAGGTCATTCAATTTCTTTTCTTAATTTTAGACGCTATCTTTTTCTTTTTCTTTTTTTTTTTAAAAAAGATATAAGAGAATATATTTTGGAGTCAATGCTTTAATAAGAAGCAACTTGAAAATAAGCATTTAACCGTCTTTTATTAAATTTAATAAATTAAATTTTAGTAACAATGGGTAATTAGTGAACAATGAACCTTTATGGTGGTCTACCTTAAAAAAGTTAATTAAGTAGAAAAAATAATCCAGAAGACAATGTCAGTATGTTGATCGTTGAGAATATAAATAAGTAAATAAAAGGGTGTTCTTGATTAGTTTAAATTTTTTACATGAAATGATTGGACGATTCAATATGTAATCAGAGGAGATAAAAATTCTATTACATCTATGCGCACCTTATAATTAGAAAGAATTTATATATGCTTGGTCACCCCCCAAAAATGAAAAACTATAGCTTACATGTGATAAGACCTGTTGAAAGTATAAGTACATAAATATGTGTTCTCTCAACTTAAATTTTTAAATGAGATAAAATCACACACTTTAATAAATAGGATGCTTTATAGCACTGCGTTTACCTTTAGATTGAACTTATTTAGTAATTAATAAAAACTTTTACGTAGCAAAAAAATGTCAATAGGTTTATTGATTTAATTTGAGATGTGCCACCAAAAGTTAATTTGGAATAAAGAGCAAGAGAAGTCTAATTTGTAATTTTCTTTTTGTATATTTGTATTAACTTGTTATTGTATTTTTATGATTTTTTTAATACATGAATGATAGGCAAAAATTGAAATTTAATCAACTTGAAGAGTCTAAAAGTAGAAGGTAAGACAAATGGAGAAACAAAGATAGAATAAGGTTATATATACTTAGTTATCTCCTATGGATTATGACTAATGATAAAACATAAAATGTGAATATACATTACTTAACTATCGTCAAATTATCATTCGCAAAATGTGCGTAAAATATAGATATTATCATACATTAATTTGTTAGGGGGTAAAAAATAATAGATAAAGTGTTGGTACAAAAGGTTCAAGTAATCTTGGTATATTTTACACTAATTTTTATAGATAAAGACGAGTGAAATTAAATTGCAATTCAACAAATACTAAGCAGTGAATTTATAATTTTAAGAGTATAATAAATTCAAAACTAAAATTTTAAAACTTTAAATTATGCTTAATTTTGAATTCGCATCAATGTAAATTTTTGCATATGATTCTCCCAATAAAAAGAAGGTAAATGTCACGATTCTGAACAAATCGTGAGTGGCACCTATACTACCTTTCTGGTGGGAGAACTAATACTACCCAACTAAACAAATATAATATGAATAAAATATTTAAAAGCAAGTTTAAATATAAGTCAAGTTGATTTCCCATAAATTTAAATAAAAACTATTTAATATAGAGTACACAGAAACTGAAAGTCATTATACCAAAACTCTATTTAACTGTTTTAACAAGGGGATGCAATCACAGAAAATCAAGAAATATACATAACTAAAGTGTCTAAGTCCGAGAAGAATAGACTAGAAAGATAGATGAATCCATGGAAGGCCTGAACGAACTGGCTCACCGTTGAATTTAAATGATCGCTGGTCTCCTAGGTCCTAGCTAAGATTTGTCAACAATCGCCTGAAAATTCCCTGCACTCGATAAGGAAAGAATAAGTGCAGAAACTGAAAGTGCAAGAGGGGAATGAATTGAATTTTCTTCTCTTTTTATGAAAACTGTTTGACAGTTAGTCAGCTAACTTAAGTGATAGTCGACTAACAACAGAAAAACAGTTTGCAGAAATTAAAAAGCGTAAAAGGAAGTTCAACATCAGATATTTGTACTGGTTCAGATTTAATGTGAATCCTACATTCAGTCCCTTGGGTTGCAAGAAAATCTCTTCAAGCCTTCGAACGTGGTGGTTATAAGAAATATAAAACTTAATCTACTACTCTTAATATTTTTCTTTTTTTTTCTTTTGATACAATCTTCTCTCTCATTTTTTTTTTCTTTTCTCTCTCTCTCTCTCTATTTTTTTTCATAGTAAAAATAAATGATTACAATGAATTTCTTAAAGATGAAGAGTTTTGAAGATGGTCTTGAAGACAGTAGGCTTGTATGCTTTGAGATGTCCTAGATGCCTTCTTTTATGTAGAAGAGTTGGCATCCCAAGGGAATTGATCCTTCAATTGAGGCAGTAATGAGTGCTCTTTCCAAGAATAACGTTAAAGACTTATTGATAAGAATCCTTCCAGATCTTTGATTATTTTCTTGACTCAATCTTTGTTTGATTGATTTACTGATTCCTTTCTTTTTCGTGTCACTTGATTGATCCTCAATCATAGTAAAATTGATTTTTCTAAACTTCTTATTATTTGATTGATTCTTTTTCCAAGGATAAGACTTTTAAGGAATGTAGTACCAAAATCTTCTCAGATCTTTCTAATCTTGTTGATGCTTGCAGCGGTAAGATCTTCTCTCCAATCCAAAGATGCTTGCTTGATTTTTCAGATTATTTTTTTTTCTTACTTGAATTTGATTGATTCTTTTCAGTCCAAATATGCTTAATTTCTTTTTCATATTTGCTTGATTGATTCCCAATTGTAGTGCATTTTAAATCTTGAGTTGCCTCAACATTCATGGTGAGCCACATTTATGGGAAGACTTTGATTGTTTTCCTTTGCTTGATTTCCTTGATCTGCTCTAGATTTGTTTTCCTTGCTTAATGAATTTTCTTGATTGCTCCAGATTTATTTTCCTTGCTTGCTTGATTTCTTTGATTGCTCCAGATTTGATATTCTTGATTGGTTTTCATTTATTGCTTAGTGTTAGATTGATTCCTTCCAATAATTGTGCTCTTGGTGCCTCCAGCTAGATTTCCTTGATAGATTCTTCTAAGTCGTACCTTAGCCGAATTGTTTCTTTTTTTATGCTTTCTTGCAATTGTCATCAGTCAAAATATATTAACACTAACAATCTCCCCTTTTTTGATGATGACAATACTAATATTAACGTGGTCAACTTCCCTGAGTATATAGTCGACTTCCTGCTTTTCTCCCCCTGAATGATAGCATAGGTGCTCCCCTTGAATTCTTGCATAGAGTGATAGTCGACTAACTATTTTGCTGATACTTAATTTTTTTCTCTCCCTCTTTGACATCAGCAAAAACGAAACAACAGGAAATAATAGGGAACAATCATGCAGAAGTAAGCTGGACAATATTACATAGCACCAAAGTAGAAATAGTCCTTAACAAAATACAAAATCAGTTCAAATAAGCAAAAAAATTCAACACATAACAAGAAACAGTTAGCCAAAAAGGCTGACACATGGAAAAACATACAACACAGCCGTACAAAAAATAATAAATACATGTAATTAAGGCAAAGTAATCATTTAAGAAAAATAAATCAGTTAATATAGTAAAAAAAATTTTAAAAGATTTGGGGATAATATTCAAAGATTTTCTAAGAAAATAAAATCTTTCTTCAAGCAGAGGTTTTGTTAAAATATCCGCCAATTGACTTTCAGTGTTTACAAAAATAATTCCAATATTGTCGTTCAAAACATGATCTCTAATAAAATGATGTTTAATATCAATATGCTTAGCTCTAGAATGATGCACATGATTTTTAGTCAGACAAATAACACTTAGAGTTATCGCATAAAATTTGAGCAGGCTTAGCAATGATATCAAAATCACTTAATTGTACATAATCCAATAGCTACAGATTCAACCTCAATGGTGGAAATGGATACATAGTTTTGTTTCTTGCTATTCCAAAAGTCCATGGAGTCTCCAATGAGTTGACAAGAACCACTGGTGCTTTTTTTATCGACTTTGTCACCTGTCTAATCAACATCTCAAAATCTACGAAGATTAAAAGCAGACGACTTTTTATACCAAATATCATAGGAAGTAGTTCCCACTAAATAGCAAATAATTCCTTTAACTGCAGTTAAGATTCTTTAGGGGTTATTTGAAATCTAAAAAATTTGCAGACACTAAATATAATATCAGGTCAACTAGCAGCAAGATAGAGAAAAAATCCAATCATACCTCTACATTTGGATTCATCAACATTCTTACCGGTTGGATCAAGATCCAAGTTGCATGATGGATTCATGGGGGTACTAATATGCTTTACATTTTTCATTCCAAATTTTTTGATTAACTCCTTAGCATATTTACTTTGGCAAATGAAGATGCCTTGATCAGATTGGAAGATTTGCAGTCCCAAAAAGAATGTTAACTCACCCATTAGGCTCATTTAAAACTCACTTTGCATGAGATTGATAAACTCCTTGTACAAATCATCATCAATACTTTCAAAAATAATATTGTCGACATAAATTTGAATAACAATGTTATCAGAAGATGATTTTTTTTTTTTTTTATAAAAAGGGTAGTATGAATGCTCCTTTGAGAAAAATTATGATTTAATAAAAACTTACTTCGACGATCATACCAAGTTCTAGGAGCTTGTTTGAATCCACATAAAACTTTAGAGAGTTTAAAAACATGGTGAGTAAATTCAGGATATTCAAAATCTGGAGATTGTTTTACAAAAACTTCTTCTTCTATAAAATTATTTAAAAAGGTGATTTTGACATCAATTTGAAATAGTTTAAAACCTTTAAAAGTAGCATATTCTAAGAGAATAGAAATAGATTCTAACCTAGAAACAGGTACGAAAGTCTCATCATAGTCGACTCCCTCCTATTGAAAGTACCCCTGGGCTATCAATCTTGCCTTATTCCTGATCATTTCTCCATTTTCATTCAATTTGTTTCTAAAATTTCACTTAGTTTCAATGATGAAAGTATTTTCAAGTTTGTGAACTAAGGTCCACACTTGATTCTTCTCAAACTGATCGAGTTCCTCTTTTATTGCTTTAACCCATTCAGTGTCTTTCAGTAGTTCTTCCACCTTCTTGGGTTCGAGTTGGGAAGTAAGTGCTATATTTGTACTTTTCTTGCTTGATGCTTTGGTTCTCATTCCATCGCTTACATTCCCAATGATGAATTTCTTTGGTAAATCAGGTTCACTTCTTCACTCTTTTGGAACAGTTTATGTTGTCAGGTGACTTTCATTTTCACTAGTTGACCGATCTTTGTCTATAACTTTAATTTCTTAGATGAGATAACTACACTTTGAGAGTTAATAATTTCTTCATTATCAAAGCTGCATTTTTTCTCAGAGGATTGATTAGATTCATCAGATACAATATGAACAGACTCTTTTATAGAGGACGTGCGCTTATTAAGAACTCTGTAAGATCTACTAAAATTAGAGTAATCAAGAAACATACCTCTATCGCTGCGTGGATTAAATTTACTCAAATTTTTCTTACCATTATTATGGATGAAACATTTGCAGCCAAAAGGATGGAAGTAATCAATATTTAATTTCTCTCCGTTCTATAATTCATATGGAGTTTTCTTTAGAATGAGTCTAATGAGACACCTGTTGAGGATGTGATATGCAGTGATTGTGCTTACTGCTTTAGTCCAGAAATGATGAGGGAGGTCATGCTCACATATCATGGTTCTCTCCATGTTTTGTAAAGTCTGATTCTTTCTCTCAATAACTCCCATTTTGTTGAAGGTTTCATGAAACCGAGAAGTTGTGACTATATCCTTCTTCATTACAGAAATGCTCAAAAGTTTTGCTTTCAAATTCTCCTCCATGATCACTTTTAATAGAGGCAATATAGTATCCCTTTTCTCTTTGAACTTTCTTACCAAAAAACTGAAAATTCTTTAAAGGTATCATCTTTGTTAGCTAAAAACATTACCCAAGTAAAACGAGGATAATCATCAACAATAACAAAAATATTTTTTTTCCTCCAGTGCTAGTAGTTCTGATGGAACCAAAAATATTCATATGGAGGGGCTGTAGGGGTTTTATGGTAGAAATAATATCTTTAAATATAAAGGAATTTTTGGTTTCCTTACCTAGTTGACATGCATCACAGATGTGATCCTTGGTGTAGTCTATCTTTTGTAGATCAATAACTATATCAAGTCGAGCAAGTTTTTCAATGAGTCTCATGCTAGCATGACCAATTTCCTATGCCAAATCCATAGATCATCGGATATAGAAGCTAGACAAATGCTTTCAGTTGATCCTTTAATAAAATCAAAGATACTTTCAGATCAGAGTCACATAGTTGACTGATACTTATCAAGTCGAACTTTAACCCTTTCACAAGGTAAACTTTTGTGATATTGCATGACTTATTGAATGAGATAGTACCAATACCAATTACAGTTTCAGTGGAGTTGTCTTCAAAGCAAAATTTTCCACCCTTATAATCTACAAAGGATTTGAACAGTGATTTTTTGCTTGTTATGTGATTTGAACATGCACTGTCAAAATACCACTTCCTTTTAGATCTAATGCGGTGTTCCTGTAAAATAAGATCAATTTTAATTTTTGGATCCTTTCTGGTTAGCAGTATCTTTAACCTTCCAAACCATATTAGCTAGCTTTAAGTGAGAAATCGGCATCTAAAATAAATGTGACTGAATTTTCTACAACAATGATAAGATATTTTACTAGATGATCAGAACTAGAAAGACTAAAAAATTCACTATGAGAATTAGTCGACTTGAGAGATCTGTTAGGAATAAAATATTTTTGAACATTTCTCAAATGATTTTTGAGATCAAGATTTTCTTCATCCAGTAAATCTCTTTTAACTACACAAATTTCAAGTTTGATTTCTAAAGTATTTTTCTCATCTTGGATAGATTTAATATTCTCAAAGGATCTTTTTAAGTCTATAATGGATCGATCTAGAAGAGCTTTTAACTCAAGATAGTTATTGCAAAAATCATTCTTTATCTGGCTAGATTCACAAATTGGCATGAAGCAGACATTTGCAGAATCTTCTTGATCATATTCAAATGTGTCTTCATCATTCCAGCTACTAAATGCTTTGTTTTTGGATTGTCCTTGAGGGTATCTTCTTTTGGCCTTAGGATATTCACTTGCAATATGTCCAAATTTACCATGTTCTGTAACGACCTGGCCCAACACTGTACGGAATTATCCACTTTGGGGCATTACGTATCGTCATCCCCCTCACGGTTTTGTCTTCTTGGGTTACCCCAAAAGGTGCCTCACAAGCTAGATCCAAGCTTCTACTAATATAGCCTAGGAACTCTCCCTCTTTTTTCGATGTGGGATTTGCCTAAGTGAGCTACAGGCGTTACGTATCGCCGTCCCTGCACTCGCCCCCTGTAGGGACTCAGCGTCCTCGCTGAGATTTGCTCCACCACCGTACTAGCAGAGAGTCGGCTCTGATACTAACTGTAATGACCTGGCTCAACACTGCGCTGTATTGTCCGCTTTGGGGCGTTACGTATCATCGTCCCCCTCACGGTTTTGTCCTCTTGGGTTACCCCAAAATGTGCCTCACAAGTTAGATCCAAGCCTCTAATAATATAGCCCAGGAACTATCCCTCTTTTTCCGATGTGGGATTTGCCGCTCGTATTTATATTTATGTACATTCGTAATGTTGTCTGGGAAGCTGCTGGATTTTTATTTGCAGGTGAGGTTAGTCAATAAAATAGAGGAAACTCTGCCAAAATTTCGGTAGGTTTCTGGGTTGGATAAATTGGGAAACTCAGGATAGTATATGTCTAGGTGTCCTATCGGTCACTAGTCACGACCCTAGGTTGGGGTGTGACATGTTCATAACACCTACCATCATTTTTGTTGTAGCTGATAATTTGCTTATTTCTGAAATAGTTTTGCTTACCTCTTCTTTGGTTTCTGTTGTGCCTGAAGGTCTCCATCACTGATTAAGTAATTAGTGAAATTTCATCTTCATTTTGATCTTCTTTGTCATCCTGATTTTCATTAGAGACTTTGAATGCAACAATTTTTTTATTGTCCTCTTTTCCCTTTTTGTTGAGGTGTGTTTTCTCAAAAGCAATCAGATCACCTCTGACTTCATCATAAGTGAGGTTTTTAAGATCCATGCATTCAAGAGCCGCCACTTTGACATGCCATTGAGGAGGTAGACTTCTGACGATCTTTCTGATGTGCTCAATGGGAGGATATTCTTTGCTCACAGCTTTGGGTTCACCAATAATTTTGCTGAGACGAGCAAACATGCTTTCAACTGATTCACCTTCCTTCATTTGAAATAGCTCATATTCATAAACAAACAGACTAATAATTATTTTTTTGACTTTGTCAGTTCCTTCATAGGTGACTTCTAGTTTATCCTATATTTCCTTGGCAGTTTCACAACTAGAGATCTTTTCATATTCCTCTCCACTGATGACATTTAGAGAACATTCTTTGCGCTGGAATTGATTTGAATAACTTCCATTTGCTCATTTGTGTAGTTCTCTAGACTAGGTATGACTAGTGACTGGCTGCGTTCAGCGCTTGATTGATTCTCAGTTGTTGGCTTAGCCACATGAATGAGAATTTCACCTAGTTTGATAACTCTCCAGACCTTCACATCATAGGATTTTATAAATATTTCTATTCTTATTTTCCAATGAGATAAGTGCTTCTCACTAAAGTAGGGAGGTCAAGTTTGAGATGTTCCCTCTTGAAATAATGCTCCAATTGTTTAATGTTGATTTGTAATGATCTTTTCTCACATTAGACAGAAAATAGAGTGAGACCAAACTTTGATACCAATTGAAATTGTAAGAGGGGGGAGGGGGGTGAATTGAATTTTCTTCCTTTTTTATGTAAAACTATTTGAATCAGTTAGTCAGCTAACTTAAGTGATAGTCGACTAAAAATAGAAAGATAGTTTATAGAAATTAAAAAGTATAAAAGGAAGTCCACACCAGATATTTATACTGGATCGAATTTAATGTGAATTCTACGTCTAGTCCTTTGGATTGTAAGGAAATCTCTTCAAGCCTTCGAAAGAAATATAAAACTTAATCTACTACTATCAATATTTTTCTTCTTTTCTTTTTCTTTTGATACAATCGTCTCTTTCAAATTTTTCTTCTTTTCTCTCCCTTTTTCTTTTTCACAGTAAAAGTAAAGGATTCCAATGAATTTCTTAAAGATGAAGAGTTTCGAAGATGGTCTTGAAAGCAGTATACTTGTATGCTTTGAGATGTCTTGGATGTCTCCTTTTATGTAGCAGAGATGGCATCCTAATGGAATTGATCCTTGGATTGAGACAGTGATGAGTACTCTTTCGCAGAATAAGATTGAAGGTTTGTTGACAAGAATCCTTCCAAATCTTTGATTATTTCCTTGACTCAATCTTTGTTTGATTGATTTACTAATTCCTTTCTTTTTCGTTTCACTTGATTGATCTTCAATCATAGTGAAATTGATCTGTCTAATCTTCTTATTATCCGATTGATTCTTTGATAAGACTTTTAAGGAATATAGTACCAAAATCTTTTCAGATCTTCCCAATCTTGAAGATGCTTGTAGCAGTAAGATTTTCTCTTGATTGATTCTCTCCAATCCGAAGATACTTGATTGATTTTTCAGATTATTTTTCTTTCTCACTTGATATTTGATTGAATATTTTCAGTCCAAATATGCTTAATTATTTTTCCATATTTCTTGATTAATTCCCAATCATAGTGAATTTTAAATCTTGAGTTGTTCCAGGACTCATGGTGAGCCACGTTTATGGGAAGACTTTGATTGTTTTCCTTTGCTTAAGTAATTTCTTTTATTGCTCCAGATTTGATATTCTTGATTGGTTTTCCTTTCTTGTTTAGTGTTAGATTGATTCCTTCTAATAATTGTGCTCTTTATGCATCCAGCTAGATTTCCTTGATAGATTCTTCCAAGTCGTACCTTAGTCGGATTGTTTCTTTTTTTATATTTTCCTGCAATTTGTCATCAGTCAAAATATATTAGCACTAGCAGAAACAATATACAACAATAATATACAGGTACGAGGACACGGCTATTCTAATATGCAAAATATAAACATATAACTATACTTTAATAAAAAAGAATTTAAATTAATTTTTGAGCTCATGGACTCTTATTATTTATTATAAAAATTGAACACACTTGCAATTCTCTGTCCAAAATCAAACAGTAAAGAAAATGTAAAATAATTCATGTGGCCTAATGTTGAACCCGACCCGATAAAGATATTATTTTGACCCATTCTCAATTCTTCCTTGTCATTTCCGTTCCTTTGACCTTTTAGCTCTCTTCCATCAACTTCCATGGTAAGCATTGTAAAATCCTTCGTATTTCTCCTCATCCTCTTTGTGGGGCTCCCAGCTCCGTCTAACGATGCGCTTCCCTTCTGCAAGTATCTTCACATGAGTAAGTTCAGCTTGCTCTCTTCTACATTCCTCCTCTTCTTCTCACTCTTGCTATCCTTTGCAGATGGCCACTCATTAATGATACCAGTCACCTCATATGGTGGTTTCGATATCTTCTTGTATCTTGGAATCAGGTAAAATCGTCCTCCTCCACTCCTTTCTTTGTTGACCAAACTTAACTAGCACCTTTTTTGCAGTGAAGAGTGCCGAGACACTAGATCTGTTGATGTGGAGCTGCCCCCCTCCTGACCATGTGATAGCTTGCCTAGATAAGTACCAGGAGCATCCTTTTGACATCTGCTAGATCTGTCAACATAAAGCAACCATAAACTTTTTTTTTTGTGTGTGTAAATACCCCCCTGTTTATCTATACTCCTAATAATCCACACATATAGGGCAGATGTATATTTTGTAGTTGCCAAATGAAATCACAGGCATCACTTTAATTATTGATTAACTGTATATTGTGCTTATGTTGTTGTTTATCTCTAAGAGTCTGATGTAGACTTATCTGTAATATTTTTGCTTTTGATCCTTAGATAACCTAGTTGTTGTTTGTCCCAGTATAGTTGTGTTCTACAATGCAGTGGGAGTTGGCTGCTCCTGTCATACTCCATTTTGTCATCTCCAAGTAGGACAAGAGAGGCTAGTCCATCCGTTAGCATGTTTCCTTCCCTAAATACAAGAACCTCAGCCCTAAGATGATCCACCATCCCCCTTGCCTCTGTCAAGACATCAACAAGTTCCCATAGCACCTTTCATTCTTTCCTTAATATACATCTCATTGCTATAGAGTCAATCTCCAGAATCATTGCATTGAAGCCTGCAGTTGCACAGTACCTTAGGCCACTAAGTACTGCCAGTACTTATTGCTTGTCCAATCCTTTGTGCCTCTACCAAATCAAATCCCAAGGTGATTCCTTATTCAGAAGGCATAGGAATCTCAGGATTGCCTTTAGAAGTTCCATCACAATTGCATTTAAGCTGTCCAATATCTGACCTCTCCAAACAACATTAGTATAGTAAAGCTTAGGCTTATAATTCTGAAAAACTGTGATCATTTCCTCCCAACTGTGGGGACATCTAATCCCTGGAAATACTAGTTTTGTAAATTGATAATTAGTATTTTCAAACTGACTTGTTAATTTTACATAATTAACATCCTGATCATGTCTCCTAACATTCTTTCTTTTCCACAATCCCCACATAATCATAGTTGGAACAATTTTAAAAATTGTTCTCATCATGTTGGGTCCTCTAGCTTGCCATCAGTGTGTGATTAATAATTATAAATATGTGTTTGTGGCCCTTATTCCAACCCTTGCAGCAAAATATCTTCACACTTTCTGAGTGAAAGGGCTTGTCAAAATCAGATGCTCCATAATTTCCTGCTGAAAAACCTCACAACAGTAGTATCTAGATGCTATGATGATTCTCATTTTGTGCAAGTTGTCATCTGTGGCAATCCTTTTCCTCCATACCCTTCGCATAAAGAAGCTGATTTGAAAAGGAAGGCCCTTGACCTAAATATTAGACAACTAGTCCCATGCCTCCCTTTTCCTTCTCATAATCTGTAAGGCTGATTTGACAGAAAACTCTCCACTGGTACTGCCCATCCACCAAGTGCAATCACCTTCTGAGGACTGATCAATTTTGATATTTTCCACAATGTGCATGACCATGTCCTCTGATAGAACCCCCATTAGCTTATCACAGTCTCATCCAGTATTACTCATAAAATCCTTAACTCCAATTCAAATCTGTCTCTGTTCTTCAACGAAGTATAGAGCTCCTAATATATCGAAACGTGACAATCAATTTAATAATATATCAGAACGTGACATTTAATACAATAATCACAATCACAATTATACTTACAACTACACACATGTAAATTTAAAATTGTACTTCTTTGGACAAACAATATACGGTTGTTAGGTCCTTTTCATTAAAGAAATACAGAACTATAGATTCCAAAAAGAAGGCAAACACCACATGGGGATTCATTAATTGGGATTGGATTTATGAGACCAAGAACTATTTTTAAACTGAACAACATCACCCCGTAAAAGACATACAAAATCTTTTAAATCCTTAATTACACAAACTGGTTATGAATAATTAAAGATAATTATTAATGATGTCAGACTAATTTCTTGCTTATAAATTGCTTATGAGAATGACATGTTCCAAAACAAATTAAGGATATACTATGGAATATTTTTACTGATGGTAAAGTTCAATTATTGTATTTTTGAGTTATTTATATTACTTCTTTCGGCTCATTTGATGAGTCATTTATATTAAAAACAAATAGTTCAAATTATTTTTCACTTTAGAAAATTCATGAAATAATTGAGTGTATATATTTTTTTTTTCATTTTGCCTTTGATAATAATTATCCTTGAAAGTAATACATATTGATTAATGCGTAGAAGCAACTTGAATAAGCATTTTAACCTTCTTTTATTAAATAAAATAAATTAAAGTTTAGTAAAAATGGGCATTTAAGTGAACAATGAACCTTTATGATCTACCCTAAAAAAGTTAATTAAGTAGAAAAAACAATCTAGAAGATATATCAACAATGTTTACGGTTGAGAATATAAGTAAATAAAAGGGCGTTCTCTTTGAATAGCTTAAAAGTTTGGATAAAATGATATAATAATTCAATATGTAATCATAAGAGACAGAAATTTCAAGTATCACATTTATGCGCACCTTATAATTAAAAAGAATTTATATATGCTTGGTCATCCCAAAAATGAAAAAAAAATATGACTTACATGTGATAAGGCATGTTGAAATGAAAAAAAATATCCCACCTTATTTGTAATTTTTTTGGTTGTATATTTGTATTAACTTGTTCTTATAGTGTCATGAATGTTTTAACACATGAATGATAGGTAAAAGTTGAAATTTAATCAACTTGCAGAGTTTGAAAGTAGAAAGCAGACAAATGAAAAAACAAAAATAGAACAAGGTTATAATTAGAGGATCACATGTTGCTCAACCTCTAATTACCTCCTATGTGTTATGAATGATGATAGGTATAAAATGTAAATATACATTACTCGACTAATGTGTATAAAAATACAGGTATATCATATACATTCATTTGTTAGGGGTAAATAATAATGGATCAAGTGTTTGTATAAAAGGTTCAAATGACCTCGATATGTCAATATAGATGAATGAAATCAGACTTCGATATGTTGATATAGATGAATGAAATTAAATTGTACATTCACCAAATACTAAGCGTTGAATTCATAATTTTAAAAATATGCTTTCAAAATCTTTATTTTTTTCTAAAATTTTATATCAAGTGCAATAATATCCCATAAATTAAAACTGTGAAAATAATAAACTTTGAAAATCCAATTTCAACATTTTTTTCACCACCACTATCTTATAATTGAGATTTTTATGTTGACAACCCTTGCTATTTAGGAAAAGTTTCTCTTGCACTATGTTTTCTATTATGATCGTAATTCATGGAAAGTTGTACCCTTAAACAATAATGCTAGTTGCAGGGTTGAAAAATCAGTTCTCATGCTTGCAAGTTGTAAATTGATTATAGAATTTGTCAACTCAAACACAATACATATATTTTAAACGTTTAAGTTGTTAATTATTACGACTTATCACATATTTTATGATAGTTTTAAATAATATATATTAATTATTATTTTGTTTCAATTCATATTGTACATATAAAATTTTGAAAATTCATCAAAATATTTTAAAATAAAGAAGTTGATCAGACCCATCAGTGGACAACTGCCTTAAAGAAAAAATAATTTGTTAGGGGTAATATTGTAAATTCATAGTTGAAGTAGCTGAAAAAATAATCAATAGAAATGACATAGCAAAATTAAACAGTTGAAACAGGAACGTTAATCGACAACCAACTTTTTAAAAGAAAAAATATATTGAGGTAATATTATTGTAAACTCGTAGTTGAAGCAGCTGAAGAAATAATCAATAGAAACGACATAGCGAAATCAAGCAGCTAAAGCATGCACGTTAATCGATAAGCACCTTTTTTAAAAAAAAATAATTTATTGGGATGATATTATAAATCCATAGTTGAAGCAGCTAAAGAAATAATTTTAAAAAAATGATACAGTAAAATCAAGCAGATGAGACAGACATATCAATGACTTCCCCCCTCAAGTCTGTGAAGGAAGAAGAAAGCTATGATTTTGTGCCCTGTAAAGTTGGACGGATGCGTGTTATAGCCAAGAAGAAGGCCAACAGTAAATTATGACACTACCCCACGATGAACTACACATGTTGACGGGAGGTGCTAGGTTACTCTTAACTCCCTCTTATTATATAAGAGAGAATGTAACCAGGGATCAAATTTAGTGACTTAAAAGTCAAAATCAAATAGAGATTTTAAATCTAAAAAATAACTAATATATTTTTTTTACAAAATGTATTTTTTAAAATCTTTTGAGATATAAAAATAAATATAACAAAATAATAACATGAGAAAAGGAAGTATGAGGTGGGAATCAATTGATTTTGTAGACTTAATAAATTTTCTTTTAATTTTATATAATTCTATACATAATTTTTTTTAAAAAAATAATAGTACATACTTTTTTTTTCCCGATAGAATCCTGAATAGCATATAGTATATGCTTCCAATATCTTCAATGTTGAGAATCAAAAGCACACAATCATACATAGAAAATGATGTGTTATAATTAGCCGTAAATTGAATAGAAGAAAAATGATAACTATTACATCTTCTATATAGAGAGGTAAAAAAGAGGTTTATGTAAAAAAAAATCTTACAAAAAAAATAAAAAATAAAAATTAAATTTATAAGAATTACAGAATTAAATTTCTCCGCCACACAAAAAAAACACACATTTTTCATTGGAGGCCAGATATTGAATCTCATGCTGCAACATTATGGTATAAGAAAACAAATCAAACCCCACATTGAAAATAACATCTTATCAATGAAGGCCCCATTCTTGTGGTTCTAAATAAGCATATGCTACTCATGGTTTCCAATTATTCCACATTTCCAGCCTTCACTAAAAAGAATATCCATCAGAGTCTCCTCCTCATGGCCCCCTCGTATTTTTGATTTTTTTCGCACTCCACATTGGTTGTTGATATTAAAGTTCTCATTAAATTTGAAATGCATAATGCGAAGTAAGATTGCATATTGATCTGTTTGATTTAATTTATTGATTATTAGTCTGTAAATATGATAAATTATTATAGAATCATTAAGATATTGACCGTAGATTATTAGTTTATTGATTATTAATCATTATCAGTTTGATTATCGATTTAACTGTTAAGATCTGACAAGTTTATTTCTTTATTAAAAATTATTTATAAACGGGGCGACAAATCAAATAAATCATAAGTTGATAAATTGTCTTTTGCTCAAAAACAAATACTATTACATTATAGAATAACTGAGAGTTTGAGACAGTAAAAAGTAAAACAAAGACTTTATATATTAAATAATACAAGTATAATTATTTAATTTATTATCGGGTTATCGGTTAACCTGTTAAGAAAAAATCTAACATCATTAATAACTAATAACCCAACAATAAAACAATTTAAAACCGTCACCGAAATTACTAATTAATAACCCATTATCGATAAATCAATAATTTATTTTTTATTCGGGTAATTGGTTTCGATTCAACTTTGAAAAACCCCTAAAGCCGAGCTTATTTTCAATAAATATATCACTTCCAATAGAATATTCTTTTATATCCTAAATTTGAACACGAGACTTCTGATCAAAGATTGGTTCAATTTTAAAATACTCGCTCTCATTCAAATACCCCTCCCCCCTGGCCCCCCCCCTTTCCTTCTTAAGTATATTATAACATCATTTGGACAACTCTTAACATGTCCAGCTTTCTTTCTTCTGTCTTTATAGCCTGTGATGATTCCTTACCTTCATTGTCCTCTTATACTAATTCTTCCCTTTTCACCTCCGGTTTTCATAAAGTTTCATTCTTTTCCACTTCAAGAACAAACCCCATTAGTTTAATTTCCAAAAAGATCATTTTTTTACAGTGTGAAAAGAGTTTTAGAAGAAAACCCTTCAAGAAAATAGCCTTAGTTAGTAGTAAGATGACAATTACTGAGTACAGAGATGAAGAGGAAGAAGAGTATCCTCCTCTTTTACTTGAATCTGAGTTGAAAGAGCCTAGGCGTATTGCTCTCTTTGTTGAGCCTTCTCCTTTTGCGTGAGTCATACTAAATTAATTTATATCCCAATTCTTGATTATTGATGCAATTTCCTTTTTATAATTTTTAATTGCAACCCAAATTGAAAAGTTGTTGCCTTTAGATGCATTTGCTAGTAAACTTTGGTTTCTTGATTCTTATGTTTGATATGTTGACCATTAGTTTATGTGATCCACTAGATCCCTTTCTTTTTGAAATGTTTATGAGCTTATATGACTATGAACTAAAGGAACTTTTGGATGTGGGCTCTTATGCTTGTATTTTATTAGGCATAATACACTCAAACTTGGCCTCTAGTAAGTAAACACGTTAACTTTGAAGACACCTCAACTTGGGCTTAATTGACAACTAAAAACTTCAAGTCATTCCCACAGTGTCTCGTGGACACCTGACGCTGACATGAAACAAATTGTGGGGGTGTCTAGATGATCTTTTGTAAGTTAGAATGTTGTCTCTAGATATGTATACTAGCATACTAGAAGTTGGAGTTCTTACTTGTCGGCTGACGCCAAGTTTGAGTGTTTGTTTATGTATTATGTCTTAGCATTTTGCTTGTATGTGGAATTGTTCATACCTGCTGACCATATGTTTCCTCAATAGAAGTAATCATTTCAAGAAATATTTTTTATTTATGTCTGGTTACAGAGGTGTGTATTCATTTGTGCTGCCAGATGTTACAGTTTAAGAGTTGATTACTAACTACTAACCGTCTGTTCCTCCTACGATCAGAAGCTTTGCTAATATGCTATCTGAGTTGCAATTTAGGGAAATGCCATTAGTCTGCTTTGCATTTTGCAGTCAAACTCTTCCTACTCTGTGTTATTTTGCACCATATTGTCATCGTATTGGAAATCCTGTGCTACTTTAACTAAGTTGATTGCCATAATGTGTTGTCAAGTATCAATATTACAATGCAATGTGGTGTTGATGGATCATATGCAAATTTCCAAACAGGAGTACAAAGGAATGTCTTTACTTTACTTGAATGGTATTTAAATTCTCCTTTCATATATTTATCAAGCTGGATAATGCAGTATTTTGTATCTCATTTCTTCCTATGAACAAATACTTCTTTGTTACAATTCACTTTCTAGTGCTCATCATGCTCATTACCACTTCACTTCTTAAAGCTAATTGCTTTTCGCCACATTTTGGCTCTTCACTAGGTGGTATGGTTCCTAAATCTTACTCAACGTAGAGGGATCCTCATGAGATTACAAAATATCAAACGTCATATTGATGTCATATTCTGGAATGATCTTTTTTTTCAAAAAAATAGATAAACATCAACCTTGAATAGAATTATTCCTCCTTCTAGTTCGTAGTCCTTATAAGTGACACTTCATTCATCTTTTAGTTTGTTTTTCTCATTTAGGTGGAGTTGGGGTTGGGGAGAGATCCTTCTCCCAGATTTTCCAGTGTCCTCTCTAGTAGTAATAATATTACCTTTACCTTTATAGGCTTTTAGATAAGAAAGATTCTAGTTTATAGAAAATTAACTCTATATTCTATGATAAGATTATGCATGATTATGTTTGTTCTCAAATTTTCTTATTATTGATGATAACCTCCGTTTTCCTTTTGTGTAATACAGGTATGTCTCTGGATATAAGAACAGGTTCCAGAATTTTATAAAGTACCTCCGAGAAATGGGGGATGAGGTATATTATATGTCTGACAATGATGTTAGTTTATGATATCTGCTTGTGTTCTTTTGGTAGGGCCTGATTGACATGATATGGTGTAATGATCTACTTGTGTAATATCCATGTTTACTGGAATAAATGTTTATTCTAACAGTAATTTAGCTCAGAGGCATCCATTGTTATAAATATACCCCTAGGCATAGTTCATGTAGTCTATTAAGTGGAGCAGTATTTATGGCATAAGCAAGATGATTTACACCTGATGATCAACTGCTGAACAGATCGTTGTGCATTCATGTTGCAGGTCATGGTTGTGACGACGCATGAAGGAGTACCCGAAGAATTTCATGGGGCAAAGTTGATAGGATCACGGAGGTTGCAACTATTACCTTTACTAGTTTTCCCTTTCCTTGTTTAAATAATTAAATCACTCATCTATGTTACTGTCGAACAGTTGAGGCTGAAGACTACATGATTATGAAAAATTGTCAATATATGAAGCTTTGCCTGTCCTCTAAGAATGCTTCTTCCTGATGTTTTTCCTTTCTTTTCAGTTTTCCCTGCCCTTGCTACCGGAAAGTACCCCTCTCACTTGCTCTCAGCCCTAGAATAATTTCAGAGGTAGCACAGTTCAAGCCTGATATCATACATGCATCATCTCCTGGTATAATGGTAAGTTTTCAGTTGCTCTTTTCTTTATTTCAGTTATGTTCTTTGTTGTTGTCCTTTGATTTCTATTACTATATGTTCTTTCTTGTACCTTAATTATCATATTGTTTTGTTGTAGTTTCCATTCTGTTACTATTTGCTATTTTTATCTGTTGGTTCTTGTATGTTTATTACTTCTTTTTCATTGAGCCGAGGACCTATCGGAAACCACCTCTCTACCTCTGAGGTAGGGGTAAGGTCTGCTTATACTTTATCCTTCCCAGACTCCACTTTGTGCTACTACATTGGGTATGTTGTTGTTGTTTGTAACTCTCTGACTTGGATAACTTTATTCCTCGTTTTGTAGGTATTTGGTGCTCTTATCATCGCAAAACTTTTATCTGTGCCGATTGTAATGTCTTATCATACACATGTGCCAGTGTAAGTTCCCTCCTTCTAGTTCTTAGCTAAAATCCACGTTGGAAAATTTGATATCTTAAATACACAACATTAACCATGAAAATTAAGTTCTATCTGACATTGATCTTCCTGATGGAGAATACTAAGCAATAAGTCTCTGAAGCTTCTTGTAGACTATTTACACTATATCATTGGAGGGCTTTACTTTGATCCTATACATGTTTCTTTTCTCTTTGGATGAGTATGCTGATCCTCATTCTTGTTCTATAGGTACATACCAAGATACACCTTTAGTTGGCTGGTTCAACCAATGTGGATGGTTATAAGTATGTCAGTTGAGAAATATCTTATCAATTAGCTGTTCTCTTCTTTCTCCGCTTCTTGATACTTATTAAGATACATTTACTGCCACCAGAGTTTCTACATAGAGCGGCTGATCTTACACTGGTGCCATCTGCTGCTATTGCAAAGGATCTGGAAGCTTATAAGGTAACATCAGGTAATAGGAAGAAACTTGAACTCGTTAATTGCTCTCCAATAATGACTTTATAATTAGTAAACCGAGAAAGAAAAAGAAAATATCCATCTTCTCCGTTCTGTCAATATAGTTGTTTTGCTGGATTCAGATGCTTTACCTTTTAAAGCATACAAGTTGGTCACTCTTTTTCTTTCATTTTCAGCGAACAAAATACGTTTGTGGAACAAGGGTGTTGATTCAGAGAGCTTCCACCCTCAATATCGGTCTCCTGAAATGCGAGTAAGACTAAGGTAGGATCTTTCATCTGAAAATTTGATCCAGTATGAAGCAATCTTTAGTATGTGCTGATTATTCTTTCTCCTTTTCTCCTGCTGTTATTCATAATAAGTGGTGGAGAACCTGATAAACCATTGATAGTCCATGTTGGACGACTTGGAGTTGAGAAGAGTTTGGATTTCCTCAAAAGGTACAATTTGTTCCTTTAATAGTATACAACGACGGTAATTACACCTCATTCTTAAACAATTGTCTATATGAATCCTCACTGTTCATGTTCTCCATTTAAATTCATCTCAGAGCAGCATTACACAATGTACTTGCAAGTTGTAGGCCATGAATTGTATCGAGCAAATGATGTGTTTGTCTGAAAATGTCGATTACTTGCACATGACATTCGAGAATGGTTTTGAACAGGGTCATGGATAGACTTCCAGATGCTCGGATAGCTTTTATTGGAGATGGGCCGTACAGGTGAGTTGTGATGACTGTTTAGCTTTTTGATTTCTGGAACATCAGCCAAAATGTTTCATGTTGTTTGCTAAGAAAGTACACCAATTTTGTTTCGTGGAGGTCGTGAACTAGAGTAGTAGGCTAATTGGTTGGTAGGGTTAGGTGGTTATCTAGTCATGGGGTATAGTAGGGTAGAGGAGTAGTAGTGTTTTATAACATGTGTTGTCATTATTTGTTGTTTATGTGTTAATTGTATCATATTTACGTATTGTCATGTGCTTTTGGTTATTAGTCATTTTTTGTTGTTCCCTTTCTTTTACTTTTTGTCATATCTAGTTCATTCTGCTTATGAGTTTTTGAGACGAGGGTTCCCAGAAAACAACCTCTCTACTTCTATGAGGTAGTGGTAAAGTCTGCATATATTCTACCCTCCCCAGACCCCACTTGTGGGATTCCACAGGGTACGTTATTGTTGTTGTTGTTGTTGTAAATCGAGATTTAGCAAATCTTGAAATTTCTTGAAAATCTTGAGTTAGACCTAAAAAGTAAAATGAAAAATCATTCAATATTTGTGTATTCATTTGCATACCTTTAGTGATTATCTTAGAAGGTGTTTGTTCATCCATGATTTTAATTATATCTAATGAGAAAACTGAAAAACAAAAAATATCAGTGTCATATACATATACAAATTAAGAAAAAGATTGAAATTGTTTGAATAAAAAATTAAAACCACACAAATTACCCTAAAAATATGGAAGCACAATTTAAAGGAAAAGATGAAAACTTTTAAAAGAAAATTATAATTAGATATAAATAGAAAAAGTGAAAACCCTAATCATCTAAATGAAACAATAGCTATGAATTATAACTAGTTCTAATTATAATTATAATTATTTTTTTGGTTTTTCACCCTGTGTCCGTAGTCCATGGAGCCCCGACTAAATTCAGATTGCACACTGCACGTCTCATTTTGGGGGTAGCGCTTCCAACATGATTTTTTCCATTCACAGGGCTCAAACCCAAGACATTTGGTTAAGGATTAAACACTCCCATCAGTGCATCACAACCCATGTTGATTATAATTATATTAAATAATTATAAATAAATATTTGCTTAGTTTCAGAATTTTTCCTTTATAGGATCAATTTATCAGGTTTGATCAACACCTTAAATGAATTTGGACTTGAATGGGCACATGTCTCTCTTAATTCTCAATTGGACCACGAGAGTCTAGAATAATGCAGTAGGGGGAGGTACATTAAAAAAAGTGCAAAAATGACCATGAATGTGGTCCAAAACGAATGTTTTGATGTGACAAACTTTTAGAAAAATGTTCACAAAATCAACAAGTTGACATTTCCTTTTTATCAAAACAAAATAACATGTTGAGGTTTTCGTATTCATAAGAACTAAGATTCACGATTTCAAGATCCGATCAATAACTTATTGATAAAAATTTTGCATTATTTATCGCTTCAACGAATAAAGAATTTTGAAGCTAATAATGAATATTGATATGTATAAATTACATTCTATATCAGAATTCAATGATATTAATTCAATGGTCGCTAGAAATTTTTTAGTAATAAATATTATAGCTAAAAAGTAAAGGGTAATGTTACTAATGTCTCTTTTGTTGTAGTATGTTATGACAAATAAAATGTTTTTTTTAGAAAAAAATTAATTATTGATATATTGTTTTCTTAACACATACTCTCTCTGTTTCATATTAAGTGAATTGTTAAGTCATTTCACACATATTAAGAAAGAGGAATAAAGATAAAATTTAATCATATCTTTCCATTTTTACCCTTTTCAAACTCCACACACTCATTTAATGCATCACTTATTTCTCATACAAAACTCAACCATAGATACTTAATTAATGAAGGATAAAATGAAAAAAATTCTAACACACCCCTTGAAAAGTTAACAATTCACTTATTTTGAAATATAAAAAATTCTCTGACAATTAACTTAATATAAAACATTGGGAGTATCAATTTTAGACCTAAAAGTAAATGACAAATAATAAAGAGCTTATGAGTTTTGTGTCACATGAGCTTATGAGTTTTCTCAACACATCTAAATTTTGTGTACAATTCTCATGTGTTTTACTTTTACTTTTCTTTTTTTAATGATTTGAGGACAGATAGGAGATAATTTGGATCCTTTTTTTTTTTTTTGAAATTGTATTTGATCGTCAATAATATTGAGCAATATATTGATATATTTTGCATTGATTTTAAAAAATAATATCTTTTGATCACTACAACTTTGAAAAAGAAAATATGTAATATATTTGTTAAATATATCTTGTAGATATTTTTATAATGCATATTTGGAAGGTAAATATTTTGTGTATATTCTTGGGATGTATATTTGAAAGGTAGATATCTTGTTTATATTTAGTTCCTTAGAATTAGGCTAATCTCACGCCTAATTGAAGGCTTAGCTTTGTATATATTCGGACTTTGTATATTGTTTATGGTCAAGAAAAATATTCTCCTTCTATCATGGTATCAATTGCTTAGGGTTTGTCTTCTCGCTTCCGATTTCCCTTCGCTACAGCTCTCTGTCCACCGCTCCTCCTCTCTTTCTTCTCTGTTCTTTCCTCTGTTTATTCCAGCCTCCAGGAAATGTCGAATAACAAATCTTCGTTTCACTTTGCATTCACCGTCACGAACATCAAGACCAGTGTTCCCATTATTCTTGAGATGGAGAACGTTTCTTAATTCTACGTGGGCAGAGCTTTTTAAAATTCACGCAAAATCACACAGGGTCCTTCATCATATCATCCCTCCTAAAATCAAGCCTCCTCCCCCTTCTACTGATGAAGCGAAAGAACTTTGGTCGACCTTGGATGCCACAGTTCTATCATGGATTTATTTTACAATTTCTAGGGACCTATTGAAAACTATAATCGAGCCCGATGTCACGGCCATGAAAGCTTGAGATAGATTGCGTGATATATTCCAAGACAATCAACATTCTCGTGTCGTTGCTCTAGAACAAGAGTTCTCTTCTACTGCTATGGAGGACTTTCCAAATGCTTCTTCATACTGCCAACGTCTTAAGTCCCTTGCGGATCAATTAAAAACGTTAGAGCTCCGGTCTCTGACAGCCATATGGTTTTGCAAATGGTTGGTGGACTCACCAAGCCTTACTTTCTATAAGGCTCGGTCGATGTTGACCCTAGAAGAGGTCGGCATGGCCAAGAAGGCAGCCATGGAATCTGCCTTGATGGCCACAGAGCATGACGATGGTCCAGGTACTTCTGAAAAATCAGGTGGTTCGAAAAAGAAATACAGTGGTGGTTCAAACTCTGGTGGCCGAAAAAATTGTGGTGGTCGAAAAATTACTGGTGGTGGTCGCAGCAACTCAGGCTCCGATGGTGGCAAAGGTGGTCAGACGGGTGGATACTCTGGCTCGGGTGGACAGTCGACGCAACTCGCACAATGACAGCAGTACCCTTGGGGGTGGCCTTGGCCCGTACCTCCCTGCCCTTATCCCATTCAAGGGTGGGCTAAGTCCCCTCCCACAAGGCAGGCCGGTTTATTGGGCCCAAGGCCACAACAGCAGCAGGCTTTCGTGCAACAGGCTCCTCCT
>JAABOM020000110.1:6168923-6179529 GCA_011800125.2 Solanum clarkiae | reverse complement strand
CCAGCTTTATCAACACAGATCAATTCTAAATTACCTGTAAGAAAAATTACTCAAAGGCAAGCATGTTAGTTCCTTCATATTAATAGGTAATATAAAATAGCACACATAGATCAATAAGCACACAATTGTTGTTTTATTCGAGAATAAACTAGCCCATGGATATGCGAGATATGGTAAGTAGGTAGGACTTTGCCTATATGATTTTAGAAATAATGGATCAGGAAGATTGATTCGCGCCAAGTGAGGTCTTCTGGTATTGTTGATAATGTAGACCGGGAAAAAAATAAGCTTTTGGAAAGATAGGGGCCGGCCTAAAAGGCTGCCTACGTATCTCACAAATGAGAAATCAGGCCCTACATAGTTCGAGAATACAAGGAATAACTTGGGTTTAAATAGACTTCATTACACGAAAGATGAAAATACGAATAGAAATATTGCTAAAAACATAAAATATCTCTACTGAGACTTCTTCTGCCGATTTGTTGAATTCCTTCTTCATGCTTGATTCGAATCACTCTTTTAGCGGGATGTCAGCCTCAACTTCCTTGGCCTCTTTGCTTGGTCCTGGGAGGGCACAATAGGGATTCTTTTGCTTCAGCCTAGCTATCTCCTCCAGGATGGCCTCGAGCTCCGCCTCCACTTCCATATTTCGAGTTATTATGTTTCTAAGATATCCCTCCAGAGTAGATGAATATTCTTCGAGTATTTGACTTGCCTTACTCAAGCTTGGTCTTTTATCCTTGATATTTCTCATTTCTTCATCAGCTTCAGCTATTTTAGCAAGCATCGTCTTGGTAGCCTGATTCACTTCTCCATCTTCCGGGACCTCCTGGGTGACCTTGCCTAGTATCCTTGTCAATATGCTTTCATCACTCTTAGCATTTTTTATTTTCTCCATCCTGACTGTAAATCCAACTTTCCTGAGATGGAAGAATGAAAGTTTAAAAGTGGGTTAAGGAATTCGGACTTTGCTGAGAAACTTGGGACTCGAAGAATTATCGGGTCACATATTTGATAGTGATTGGGATTTATGCCTAGGTGGCTCTAGAAAATTTTCAAAAGGAGTGGGTTAGAATTTTACCCAAATAAAACAATATAATCATACAAACAGTTATAGCACACAGCACAAAAACAGTTATTGTGCGTCCTAAATGCAGGTGGCCCTTTTATGCCGGGGGTAGGCCTAACGAATTTGAAAGGTATATGCGTAACAGACCATTACATTTCCCCCCTCCCCCCCGCCAAAAAAAAAACTCCCGTATATGAAGGAAATAATTTGAAAGTAAATGGGAAACAGTTTCGGGACAGGGGAGTATATAAAATAAAAAAGGCCCACACAGGGGCCAAGAAAAGTAAACATAAAGTCGTCCCACGCAGGGGGATAAAGTGCAAACCCATGCAGGGGCTAAGAAAAGTAAATATAAAGTCATCCCATGCAGGGGAATTAATGTGCAAACCCATGCAGGGGCTAAAAGTAAATACATCAAAAATAAACCATCGCAGGGGCGATACTAAATTGATGCTCCTGAGGGTCCTTCTTCCATTCTACTCCTCTTTGATTGTCCCATGATATTGTGGAGTCCATCAACCAGTAACCATCATATCTGCGACCTTTCTCCTCCCAAGTTTCATATCTAACGCTTTCTCCACGGGCACTCATCCAAGAATCCATCTTTGTAAGTCCACTTCTCCAGTTTTCTAACTCTTGGGTCAGACTCTCAATGGTATGCTTGTCATATTCCTGTTTTCGAAAGAAGGCTTCCTGCATTTATCTAGCTTCATTCTTAACCCTCCCAAGCTCTACCCTTACTTGTGATTCTGTATCTTCTAAATCTCTATAGAAATTTCGAACTGGGAACCCGAGGCCTTGCAAATCCCGCTTCAACCAAGCCTTGTATCCATCCGCATATCCGGCATGAAACGGTCTTCAGCAATAGTCTTTTTGGCTAGCCTTAACAGTTTTTTCCACTGTTTCAATATGTCACCCACATTTGGGACTCTGTCGTCTCCATGATCAAATACATAGATATTCATGTGCATAGTGGAAGGTACGATCTGTTTCCTACCAAATTGTCTTAAAACCCAAAGAGGCGAATATGGTCGGATACCTCGAATTCTTGGAAATGGCAAAAATGGCAACTTATGACCCTGATTCACGACCTCTTTTGAAATGAACTGATTATACATCCATTGAATGTTGTCCTCTCCTAACTCTGAAAAGATTTGGGCCCATCTTTCACGGGTCTTTTTCCCTTCAAAGTCGCCCCAATACATCCTGTCATAAAACCCTGGGAGGGGATCGTGATTGTCCAATGTGGGGAGTTCTTTAGTTCCTTCTCCTTTGAACAAATGACTTATTATCCACAATTGAAGGAGTAAATTACACCCTCGAAAATATCGGTGCCCATTTCTGCATTTCCCAAAGGCACGATACATATCGGCTATGATGGTTGGTGCGAGTGAATAATACTTTTTCATTCCCTGAGCTTTGTGTCTGTAGAAGGTGGTGTGGGAAACAATGATAATTCTAGTATTGATGTTGAGGCTCGGGCCCTGAGGGAATACCATGCCTCCCAATAGTGCAACGGCAAAGGCCAAGGGCCGCGTGACATCCCATGAACTCTTGATAGAACGTTAGGTAGAAGCTTGAGTGACCAAAGTGGTCGTAGAGATCTTTGAAGGCTCTGCTCGATCCATATGCCAGTCAGCTTTCTTGAGACTGAGATACTCCCTAATTTGCTCCTCAGTTGGATTATCGAAAATCAAAATGCTTTCTTCTTTTTTAACTCTTCTCTTACCTGCCATTCTCACGATATCATTGGCATCTTGAATATCTTCAAGTGTTGGAGTGATTTCCATCATTCAGAAGCGAAACACCATCTTTTCGGGATCGCAGTATTCGGTGAGAACCTCTATCAGTTCCGTATAGGCGGGCATTTGCATAAGCGAGGTCAACCATCTCGTGTGTTTGTTCAATTCCCTTTTATGTTTGAAAATGAGGTCATTCCACCGTAGTTGGAGTTTGTGGGGTGCTTTCACGACCATGTCGAATTTGAGAAAGCGAGTCATACCTATAAAATGGCTTGGTTAGGATCCCCCCGAGAGACAATAAATGGTTATCAACACATACACCTTTCAAAGTCACATAACATGATGTGTCGTCGGGTCGGGGACCTTTGACACGTTTTAGTGGTTTACTAATGAGCCCAATACCCCTTAGATATTGGGTCGACCTAGGTAAATGCTTAGAAGTAGGGATTTGGTTTCGCTCTATCTTAGGTTGACTAAGAGTTAGTTTCGATCTGACTTGGGACTTGAGTTGGACAAACTTCGGGGTGAAATAGTAAATAGCGCTGGAACGACCGCAAACCAACTACTCATTTACTATTTCCAAAAATATTTGGGGTTTTTCTGAAGGGACAGCCGTGGATAACCACGTAACCACCCTTAACCTAATGCATCTTGAATGCCTGTTGGCGAAAATATGCCATGAATGACAATTTACAATAATTGAATTCAAACAAATAAACACAAATAAAATATAAAGGAAATTAATTATTACAACACAAATAGTTAGTCAAATAAATCCTAATCTAGTGGTTAGAACCTAATCTGTTTCCCCAGCAGAGTCGTCGTTTCTGTTAATTCGAAAAATGACTTTTATTTCGAAAATTCGATTTAATACTTAATTAATTTAAGTGTAAATCAAATTCCCGAAATCTGAAAGAGTCGCCACCTAATTTTAAGGATAATTAGTAAACCAAGATTAAATTTTAAAACCCAACAGAAAAGTTCTAAAATATCCGAGAAATGGGTAAGGGTTCCATTTCCACTTTGAGAAGAAATTTAATCACTCAAAATGGCAGCTAATTTGCGGTTGACCGACGATTAGGAAGTTGACTAACTTTTAAGATTTGATTGACTTTTAAAAAAAAGTTGACTAGTTTGAAAAATTGACTAACTTTGAAAGAATTTGACTAAATTTGAAAGAATTTGACTAAATTTAAAAAAATTGACCAAACTTGACTAAATTCGAAAGAATTTGACTAAATTTGACAGAATTGACTAAATTTGAAAAAATAGACTAATTTTGCAAAAATTGATTAAGTTTAAAATTAACTAACACTTCAAATCCTAAGAATAACTTGCACGAACAATTTTAACACTTAAGAAAATTATTAATAATGAAAATTAACGTAAATGGAGGAAATATTGGGGAAACAATTAGATTAATAACAAATAATAATACAAATAATGTTATAGTATCAAATAATAACAAATATTATAAATAAAAGAATGAACTCAAGGAAAGCAATTAAATAGCAATTAGGCTCAGCAGGCCCAATTCATCAACCATCTGTCCTATTGCTAAAAAAAATGTGGGCCAGCCCGGTCCATATTCTCCAAAAGGGTTGCCGCTGAAGATTGGGCTTTTTGGCCCCTTTTACTGTTGTATATAGTGTTGTATATACACTGTGTATACACTGATTTTCTGGCGGATTGCTTGTATCACAACCTTTTAACCTGCGAGTTGACCCTTTCCCTCTCCAAAAAGTCGACCCAAAATAGAAGTTTGGGCCTCCATGGTCCGAAGGAACGCAAATAAAGAGTAAGAATCCATTTGGGACTCCGAAACGGTTTTACATGCATAAAATAAATAACATACATAAGGTCCAAGATTCATTATATAAAGACATACGTATTTCACAGCTTGACATTCAAGGATTACAAATGATCGACATTCTGTAAAATGGTACAAAGATTTAAAATGATTTGAAAGGTGGACTTTCTAACCGAAGGAGGCAGAATGGACTGGACTCCGCATAGTTTAAACAAAACAATAAAATTCAACTAGAAATTCTTGACAAAATGCAGCATAACAAGAAACAAGATGGTTACCCAGAATTGAACTCCAAAAGATAAAACAAAGTTTGAGATTCAAATTTTGTTTTTTTTTTTAAAAAAAAAAAAACAAAACCATAAGCAAAGCAACATTTTGACTTTCAGAATAGGAGTAGGGCCACATATAAGGTTATAACACACTTTAAATTGAAATGGGTTGCCAAAAATCATGCGACAGTGGGACAAATCAACTTATTTCGACCCCTTCAAACATAATAGAAACTCGACTTCGGAATAGAACTATTCTAACACGCTAGAATGGATCCAAGGTATACCCTATCACTTAAGCCACACTATACTGTTTGGCCTAGCAATAGACAGAACTTGGAATGAGAAGGCACAAACAAAGAGCAAAATCATGTGTCCTGCATTTTTAACCACTACTTAATGCGACAAAGGCATACATGTGACTATTTAAGACCCAAGGAACTTAGATTGGGATAAGGAGCAAGCAAAGCAGAACTACAATGACCTTGATAGCACTCTAGGCAATTACATTCAGAGGAACCAAACTGACAACATTTTAGAGAACCAGGAACATCAATAAAACGAACTATAAAAGGATTATAACATGCTCTTGAAAAGCAAAATGTCACTTTAACATTGATCTTGACTCCTAATAACTTAAACAGGTTCATGCTTAATGCGAGGTTAGAACAAACATTTGAAGCTCAAAAAGCTTAACTTTCTCCAAAAGAAGAAAAGAAGACAGACCAGAATCATTCAAAATAGAACTTAGTACAAAAGCTTGAAAGTAGTTGGAGCATGGTCGTCAATCTCAGACAAACCAGTACATATAACATCAAACAAAGGCATAATGTGCTAAATCAAAACAACAATACTCAAGTCAAATTCATACAACGAGACAGACGAACCAAGGAAGAACATGAGTTATATTTCTCCTTAAAATGACTCAAATGACTGATTAAACTAGAGTAAAAATCTTGAACAGAAACTGAGAGAAGATGCCACAAACTTCAAGTATCCGAAGCTATTTGATCAACAATTTAAACTATCGTTAAAGACATGACTGCTAGACACCACAAACAGACAACCATTTGAGATGCCACTTTAACTGGAAGAGCTTGAAATCGATTAAAACAGAGTTCAATAGGAAAAGTCGAATATCAACACACAATGCAGATTCTTATCGCTTAGTAATAAAACCACAGCATTAATTATTCATGACACAGCAAAAACAGGAATACTCCAACAGGATACAACCATCCAACATCGCTACAAAACCCCGATATTCAAATGAAAATCCCAAAATGGATGATCAAGCAACCCAAACAAACATACTATTTCGACAGAGATCGAGTGAAGGAACTAAGGATATTACCTGTTCGGTGGCAGGAACTGGAACTTCGACGAACTAGAGGGAACTTTCACCACCAAAAGAAAGCTTTGTCTAAGCTTTCCTGACCTCGAAACCAAGAACTCCTAGCTTCGGTAACCCTTTGAAACTCGAACAATCTCTCTAGGCAAAATCTTTCTTTAAAACGAAAATGGAGCGTGTTTCGACTATGGAAATTGATTGATTCTTTTTACTAGGATTTTTCAAGATCATCAACGAATCCCCAAATGATGCTTGAAAAGAGTATACATAGTCCCAAAATTAGGGCTTAAACGGGAAGAAAAATCAGAGGGTGATTTTGAGAAAATTCGGGGTCGATTTCGAGTTTGAATTTGACTACCTCATCCTTCAAGAATCATCCATGAGTCCATATCACAGCCATCGATTTCAATCGATGATTGTGATATGCACCACGTTTTGATTCCAAAACGGACGAGGTACGAATCGAGTGACGGTGAATACGGGAGGAAGACGTATGTATGGGGAAAGAGGGTGAACGTTGAGGTGAATTTGGCATTTAGCTGGGTTTGTTCCTCTGAGTTGCTCCTTTGATCCGTTGAGGTGAAGCTCGTCGTCGAAGAAGAAGATGGGAAGGGAGAGAGAGTATAGCGTTGAGGGGAAAAATGGAAAGAAAAGGAGAATTGGGGCCATTGCCACCACGCGCACATGTATATAGTATATGTATAACGTGGATG
Source organism: Solanum clarkiae (assembly GCA_011800125.2). Taxonomy (NCBI): domain Eukaryota; kingdom Viridiplantae; phylum Streptophyta; class Magnoliopsida; order Solanales; family Solanaceae; genus Solanum; species Solanum clarkiae. Next base: position 6,172,575 of record JAABOM020000110.1, on the reverse strand, counting down.
CTGAAATGAAAGGGAAATGGGCCAGGTCAGGGAATATTTTGGGCGGAATTTGGTCCAAAATTAGATTGGTTCCAAGAAAAATTTGAGAGTTTGGTTCAAGGGCAGGAATATTAAAATTTTGGTCAATTCGATTGCAATTTCGACCAATTAAAGGTAATCAAATTGAATTCGATTGACTATTTTGACTATACGATGAATTAATACAAATTAACTTAAGAGCTTTTAATATTATGAATCTAAAATAATCAAATTAATTCTGAAATAATACTTCTTAAAGTAAAAACATTTATTTAAAAAATATTTTTTCGTATTTTGAAAATCAATTATTTTAAATTGTCAAAATTAAAAACTCTATAACTAATTCGTATGTGAAGGGTAAAAATTAGATGTCAACAATAGATTGTTGAACTAGTAGACGTATCATCTAGTGTTTTTTCTTTTTATTTTACTTTTTCCTCTTATTTTTCTCAAAATTACTATACCGCCTTTTTAAGATTTCATGATTTAATTGATTTGACTGAAATGAGTCCATCAACATGTGTAAAGATTTTTTGGTGTGAAATCTAACTGGAGACATTGTTTTAGAAGTATTATCACATTTACTTGAATCAACATCTTTACTATTTTATCAGAAAAAATTCATCATTTTATAAAATGATCATCAATAATTATTTGTTTATCTATGATAATTCATGTTAAAATAAAATAAAATATGAAAGATAATTAAAATAAATAGATAGAAAATATAAAATTAAATGAATTAAGAAACGAAACCAATGTATCGAGTGTTTATGTAAAGACATATGATTACAATCAAATATAAAAAAAAAATTAATGTTGATTTCGAAGTTTGCCCCGTAAAAAATCAACAAACTTGATGGCACAAATATTAATTATAAAAAAAAGTTAGAAAAAATTCACTATTTATATATAAGAAATTAGTTGAGGAGCTTTCGATCGTGTTTCTTGCTTGAGTAGCTTCTGATTGTCCTGCCTACTTCAGTTGTCTGCTTCTTCTCCTTTATTATGTGGGGCCAATAAAAATATTTCGTGCTCTTTTTTAATTTAATCTTTTCAAGACAGTTGGTATTAGTGTGCCTGCTTCAACTGTTTCATAATTTTTCTTTATCTGCTTTAATTATAATTTTACAATAATTTTTTAAATATATATAAAAAATTTATTAGTGTCACATAAATCAAGATTAAAAAATAATTTATATTTGTTGCTTGCTTGATCAGCTTCCGGTGGGCCAACAAAAAATAATTTGTAGGCTTTTTAATTTAATCTTTCTAAGGCAGTTGTGTATTAACGTGTCGCTTTAGCCACTTCATAATATTTGTTTAGCTGCTTCGATTATAATTTCACAAGATCTTCCAAAATATATAAGAAAAATCGATTGATGTCGCATAAATCGAGACTAAAAAATAATTTATATTGGAGCTGTATTAGGACGGACTTTCGCCACTAGTATGATACTAGAAGAGAAATGAGAAAATGTAGACGAGATTATATAATTTGTGAGAAATATTCTATGAATTGGGTACTACTTATTAAGAAATGTGAATAAGCAAACAACTCTCCGTCAACATGCCTGCTTGAGCTGTCTGTTTCTTCACTACTATTATATGGGACTGTCACGACCAAAATGGGCCGTGAGTGGTACCCACACTTACCCTCCTAGGTGGGCGAACCAAATATACAAATCCCAACCTATATAGCTGTTCAACTTATAAAATACAAGAACAACAAAACCTACAATTTCTATTACATAACATTTTCCCAAAACCTGAAAGTCATCACATCAAGAACATCTAATCTCAAATACTAAGTCTAAGAGTAGCAACACCAAAATAGATAAATAAAGTAGTCTATATCCGAAAACTAAGGACATCATGCCAAAACTGATAGAATCCACCATGAGCTAGAAGGTTAGCTCACCCTGAAACCTGATATACCGATGATTGTCTAGAGCTGAGGGCGAGTCGAAGTCAATGGAACACTCGTTGCACTCCAAAAAAGCAAAACAAAAAAAAAAATACAAGTAGGAGTCAGTACGAGCCACATGTACTGAGTATGTATCATTGGCCGACTCCAAATAGAAATCAATATGCACAAAATAATAGCAAGAAATCAACTATAACACTTAACATGTGGCAACAACAAGAGACAAGTATATAACCAATTAACAATATCAAGAATACACATGAGGACTCAGCCCTCCACACCATGCTTCTTTTGGGACATAAGTTTTTTTTTTTTGGATTGAGTATATTAAATCATTTATACATATTTTCCTTTATTATTATCGTGCCGGAACGTGGCACCTGATCAAATATATGTATTTATATATGTGCCGGACGTGACACTCGATCCTATAATATATATGTGTCGGAATATGACACCCGATCCTATAATATATATGTGCCGGATATGACACCCGATTCTATAATATATATGTGTCGAAACGTGATACCCGATCCTATAATATATATCTGCCGGATGTGACACTCGAGCCGATAACATATATGTCTCGGAACGTGACACCCGATTCAATAATATATATATATGTCGGAACTTGACACCCGATCATATAATATATATGTGTCGGAACGTAACACCCGATCCAATATATATAATTCATTATTCTTTATCATTACTTCTCACTTCATTACCAACATTTCATCAAGCCTTCTTTATTCAAGATATCACTTTGAGAGATCAAGTTCAAGATTATAAATGGGTTACATGGTCTTGGGATTGCAGACCAATCACAACAATATATCAGTCAACCAAACCACAACAATTAAGTGCATAAAAAATATCACAGCTTTACTCAATGACTATCAATCGCTATTAAGAGTCTCTCTATTATATAGAACAAACCATAACCTACCTCAACCGAAGAACCGAAATCAAGTGAGTCATCCACCAGTGCTTTCCCTTTCCTCAATGCATCAAACATTTCTGATCTATCAATTATATAATATTCATAAGTAACGAGCCCATAGACACCTATATTAGTATATGACTAGTCTAAACTAAAAACTCACTAAATTTCACAATCAAGTCCTAAATTTCAAGTTTAAAGTTATAGTTTCTCCACATATCATAAATTTAAAGGTTTTTATATAATATAATATACCTAATATCGAATTACCTATCTTAATATATCAAAACTTTATTTATAATGTGATAACCCAACAAATTATATACGAAAACATATTGAAATAGCAACATACATATGTTGCACGCTAACTTTGAAAAATCAAGTAGTTACTGCCACTATTACAATTATATATTCATATATATGTATATATATCCAAGAAGAGACACCTTTGCTTCTCACATAAATACTTACTGTCATATATTACAATTATATATACATATGTATTAAAGAAGTAAAGACATGCAGCAACTTTCCAACTCAACCCATATATATATTCACCCATCTATTTAATTCTTAATAATATAAAAACTATTACTTATATATAACCTCTTTACTATAATTTGATACTAATAATTTATAATGCAGAAAGAGGTGATCTCATACCTTAAAATAAAAGTCCGGCTACTTTTCTTCTTCGTCCCCCCCCGCCCCCCCTTTTTTTTTTTTTTTCTGTATGTGCGTTTCTTCGTTTTTTTTATTTTTTT
>JAABOM020000110.1:6157644-6168823 GCA_011800125.2 Solanum clarkiae | reverse complement strand
AGCTGAGGGTTTTAGGAAACAGCCTCTCTACTTCTATGAGGTAGTGGTAAGGTCTGCGTATAATCTACCTTCCCCAGACCCCACTAGTGGGATTATACTGGGTATGTTGTTGTTGTTGTTGTATTGATTTTGCATATCGTATCTTTTAGTAGTATGTTTTTCAATAAGTAAAGCACTGTTAGTCCCCCTCCTCAATTATTTCGTTGAAAAAATAATATTATGTTGTAGCTTACGATACTTTTAAAATAGTTCGGTAGCCATTTTGATATTTCAATTAATTATTATTTACTTCCTTTTTGCAGTTATTCATCCTTAATTTCTTCATATGATGGTTTCTGGAATGATAAAAAAATTGTCTGCTAAGCTGATGATTACAACTCTTACTTATAAAAAATGATGAATTCAAATGTATTTATGTGCATATGCAGATCAAAGAATCCTACAATATATGAATAACGATGTACATAAGTGTTGCGTGCTATTTCATACGTCGTATATAGAGATGACATGTTCTGCTGGGTTAGTATGAAGACTTTTGACTGAGTTCAATTTAATTATTATGTTCTGTTGTGTTAGTATGAAGGTCTTTGACCGAGTTTAGTCTAATTATTTTAGTCATATTTATAAAAAAAAATGCATGAAAAATCAATATGTTGAGCTGTGTTGAGCACGAACATTCTTATCTAGTAGGAGTATATCTGCTCATTCTCATATGAATTTTCAGTGACTTTTTTGTTCAACGGTTAGTCTAAATTTATTATTTTAATGATTTAATTTATTTTTCATTAACTCTCTTATGAAATTCATCATAGATGTCTCAATTATTTTTTGACAAATATAAAAAATAAATCACAATATAGCTACACAGAAAAAAGTTTTAAACTTTTTTTTAACTTCTCTCTTCTTTTTTTTTTCCTTCGTGCATCCTCATTTTTATTCGTCATATTTTTACAATACACTAAAGAGTGAACCAAAAGAAAAGAAATAAAATAAGAATTTAAAAAAATCCAAATTATGATAATAAAAAAAGTCCAAAAAAATAAAAATAAAAAAATTATATGAGTCATTTTTATAATAATAAAGATACATATTATCATTTCTATAATAAGGAGTATATCTTTTTTAAATTACGAAGTTAAAAAATATATTTTGAATCCTTTCTTACTGCCCCCACTCCTCAACCCTCAACCCTTCTCCCCCTTCTCCAAAGCCAATTTGTTTTATCGAAGTAACAAACTTTTCATTATTTATATTTAAGTCTATGGTACAAGTCAAAACGAACCCATGAATCAAGTCAAATTAATAAAAAAAATATTGATTTGTAATTTGATTTAATTGATTTGGCGTTGACAAAATTAAATTGATCATTGTTGATTTGGTTTGATATTCATTGGGAAAAGAATCGAATCCAAATCAAATTGACATAGTGTGTATACAATTTTTATTATTTTATACAAAAAAGAATATTTGTTATAATATACTTTGTAAGTATTTTATAAACTTGTTTATAATTTTCAGTGTTTACATATATTCTTGACTAAATTACACGATGAAGTAAACATATACTATTTAATTATTTATTATAGCTATAGTTTGAAAACAATTACCGCTCGCCACTAATGTTAGTCCAAGTTACTAGAGGCCACTTCCAAATTCATATACTGACAGCAAATTATACAATCAGATTTGTATATTAGCAGCGAATTATACAAACGAATTCTTATATTGATGGAAAATTATACAAACGAAAATACCAATAGCAACGAATCTACTTACCATGTTTGTATAGCGACTTATACAAATGGATTTGTATATTGATAGCGAATTATACAAACAAAAAGACCCATACAAACAAAACTATAACTATTGAGTATAATTAGGTTGAGTATAACTGAAGAGCATAATTAAGATACTTATTAGTAGTTATTTGTGAAAATTGCTTTACAGTGTTTCATATTTGGACTTGGAATATGACTAAAAAAGTTGACATGCATTATATTTTTTCATGATATGTTTTCTAAGAGAATGTCTTAAAGATACCATGTTATTGTATTTAGTCAAGTGTATTTGAGTAATATGATCACATGATCAAAGAAACAATGTTCAATGTGTGGCGTGAGACACACAATCAAAGAAAAAATTTATTGATTTAACTTAATCGGTAAATGAGGTATTATTGATCGAAGGAAAATATTTGAATAAATCCAGTAAAAATAGAAGGGGAACATTTGTTTCCCATCATGATTTCAAATGTTGTCTTGATCATGGTTCAATTGAATCGTACATAAAACACAATTGCGAAATGGCCATTTAAACACAATCAAGAAACATATTGCAGAAATTCCATGTCTTGTTCGAGTCCCGCCATTGTCTGAGGTGCCAAAACCACTTCAAGATCAACGGTTCCATTTCCTTGTCGTCCGGGGAAGGCGGAGATCTTACCGTCAAATTTATTAGCCATGCCACTTCGGACCGCGATCGGTCGACCCCACCCGAAATCATTATCGTACATGGGAAACCTAGGTGAACTTCCCATAGTAATCATAGCCCCATCAAAATTACCTAGAGGAAATAACCGAGGGTTACTTTCCCAATCCTTTATACCTCGCCGCACAGTGACATCACCGTGTGCCACTACATTTTGATGTAGCTCATTCGCACTCCAATACAAATCGTTAGATAACAACTCCTCAACCGAAGCAACAGTTGGGATACTTTGAATCGCGTTCCCAAAATAGAGCGGCTCCATCCGTTGCTCCAGTCGATGACGACAATTAACTGCCATCCTAAACGTCGTCCTTCTGTTCCCTTCCAATTTCCTGGCCCGCGTCACGGATCTCCACAGCTGAGCACTCAGCGACTGAAACGACGAAATCTCCAAAGCCGCGCCGTTTTTCAAACCCGCCTCGTCATTAACTGGCGTTATCTTTCCGTTAATTTTACCGTTAACTCCCGTTCTGTTTGCTCTGAGCTTGAGCTTCAAAATAGCTTCTCGGCTAAAATGGAAGATCTTCTCACGCAACGGCTCGTCGCCTGAGAAAGTCGCCGAAGGTCCACCTTCCGGGAACCTCAGTACCGCCGGTGAATCAAACACCGTTTTACGCCCAAAACACGGCTGCCTGGTAATCTTCTGCTCCCCTTTCGACAATTCCGCAAAAGTATTGAAGAAATTCCAGAACGAAGTTCCATCAACGACGGCGTGATTCATCGTACACCCGATGAAAACGCCGTCGTTTAGCTCCGTAACCTGAATCGCCATTAAGGGTTTATCATGCCCCGCATAACTTAGGGTTTTATCAAATTGGAAAAATTTTCTGAAATAAATGGGGATATCAGACTGATTTTGTGGAAGAAGAGTTGAAATAGTGAGATGGGGTGCTTTGGCATGTACAAAATCGACGCCGGCGTCGTTACAGAGGATGTAAACATATCCATCGGAATCCGTAATTAACCGGCCGGCGAGTGGAGGGAAATGGGCAAGGGTTTTGGAAAGGGTATTTTTGAGATGGGTTATAAGGGAATTTGAAGATTCAAAAGGGGATTGAGTTAACAAAATACCCTTTTGAATGTATTGACAAGAAAGCATGGGGAGATCAGAAACAGAGAGTTTTAAGGTGTTATTAAGAGATTGATGATCATCTGGGTAAATGGTGCATTTTGAAACTACAAAAAGTGAAGTAGGCATAGTTGCAGGGGGAGAGGATGTATGAGATATGTTATGGGAGTCAAGAATGGAGGAAATGGGGATGGAGATGGAGAAAGAAGTAAGACAGTTGGAAGGTATATATAGATGTTTAGGAGTGAGGGGTTGGGTTCATGCACTTTGGTGGTTAGGGACTTTTAATTTGACCCTTAGACCTTTTGCTATTATATATAAAACAATCATTCTGTATTCAAAATTCATCATGTAATTACATGTTCAGAGGAATAACTTGTTTTATAGTATTGTCACACAAGATAAGTATGTTGCTTATCTGATTGAGTAAATAAAAGTTATTTTCCGGTCAATTAGTCACATTATCAAGTGTAAAAGCACATAGTAGAATCAGGCAATTTACGCTGTGATAATCAATTTACATTTCGGTTAATAAAAAGCTCAATAAAGGAAGAAGTATTTCTTGTATAAGTTTCTTCTTTTTTAGAAGTCGAATTCAAAACTTTCTGATTAAATTTATGACTTCACACAAAGTTAATAGTTTTTGTTCGTATCTTATATATGTTAAGAAATCTAAAATTTTCTAATAATAAATTAGAGACCAACAGCTAAACAACAAAATTTATCATTAATCTTTTTTAACGACAGAATATAAAAACTTTTGATTAGTCACAAGAAACTTGATTAACAATGTATTATTATTTTATTAATCAGATTTCAATCAATCTCGGATGGAGCCAAAGATTGACTATTTTTTGGCCTTGGAGTACGATGGAATAAAGCAAAATGACTCTTTAAACTATCTGCATTTTTTTCATTTGTGAAGTAGCAGTTAGTCAATGCTACTTTCGATGCTCCTCATGGGTCATCTGTAAACAGCCGCTTTATGTTTTTAAACATAAAGGTTAGGCTGCGTACATCCGACCCCCCCTCACCCCGCAATGAGCGGGATCCTTTTGAGGCACTGAAGTATGTTGTTGTTGTAATCAGATTTCAATATAAATATTCACAAATTTCAAACATCTCATCCAACCTCCGCACTCTTTGATTGTCCTTCGTTGTCTACTTTCTCCCATATAATATAGGTATTGATTCATTGATGATGAGTAGAGAGTAGAGTGAATGATTAAGAGTGTACTTGACATAGTTGTGGTGTTTAAGGAGTTTGAACAATCATACGAGTTGGAAAATTAGTGATGAGTAACAAGTGCTAGACACCTTTGTACATGGAACTTTCATAAAGAATGGGGTTTTCTGTTACACTGACCCATCCCATATTAGGTGGTCAAGGTTGTTCCAGACTCCAGTTCCATCTAGTTTCATCATGTGATATATGGCTGACACAATATGTCAGTAAATCTTGAATAGAGTGTGGAGGATGTGGACAATATATATCGGAGTCTGATTATCCATAGAACCTAGTAACTTTTACTTAAATAAGATACGTGTATCAATAAGTTTATTGAATACATATAAATATTTAAAATTTGAAATTAGTTCTTCTCACCTGTGCTTACTTCCATTTTAAAAGTTAAACTGGATTTTCAATTGATGCTAATCACTTATAGTCGTTATTGTTTAATTCAAAATTCATAAAATTGAAATTTTGACTCCACTTCTAATTATATACTTTCATAGGATGGAGTACATTGATAACCCTTTAAAGTTGCTGGTATATTTTATTTAAATATTTGAGTTATATTTAATTTTGACTTAGCACCTAAGCATATGATAAACGAATAAAACTTTGTAAAGTTTTTTACACGTGTACTCATGGGCTTATTACATAGATAATCACTTGAATATGTCACATTTTGTTAATTATACATAATAGACTCAATTAGCCATTAATGAATTTCAGGCATGTTGCAATTGATGAACAAGCCTATAATGATTTCATTACATCCTCAATAATCACTAATTGCTCACACCATGAAAAATTTGTTTTGGACTCAAAGAAGAAATTAAGGATATTAGTATGCACAATCCAAAGCTTCTAGTTTTAATGTGTGATTAGCAAACATTGAGAGACTCTGAATTTAGTCCTCCTTCGAATAATAAATAATCTAGCTATAATAGTTATTAATGTTGATGACAATTAAGTCATTATCTTCTTTCACCCTCCAATAAGATACTTTAGGTGTAGTCAACACTCAAAAATTATTGCTTGTTTCAAATAAACCACATGGATTGATCACTCCTTCAATTAGCGAAAGACTTAATGGAATCAAGAATTACCTAAGTGAGCTTTAAAACCTCACAATCAATCAACAAGTAACTCAGAATATGAGCTCAAATAATAACTCTATATCAATAAAAATGTATTAAAAATAAGTCTCAAAGTTAACATCATCTTACTCAGTCTATGAAGTCTCTACCAACAGATAAGAAGGTGCTAAGATACTCCCAAGGTTGCCTCAAAATAATGGAAAGAAATAAACTAAAACAAAAAGAATTCCTCCCGAAAGCAAAGAGGTCTCACCTATGCTTTGGATCTCTTGGATCTTCAACGAAGCATCAGCTGAGGATCCCTAACACCTATATTTGCATTATTTCATAATGCAGAAATGAATGACGTCAATACGTGGAATGAATGGTATGTAAGATAGCCGAGTAACACAACTATATCAAATGTATTAAAAAAGAATGAAATTCAACTCAAGTCAATATTAATATGATGCAAGTTTAAAAATATAAACAATATTTTTATCAATCTCCTTATGCATATGCAACTCAATAAATTAAAATATCCTACTCATTAGGGAGTTTCTCTAACCAATAAACCATCACCTGTGAGCTAGTGATGATATAAGAAGTATGTCATTGCCGCATCCATCAAATACCTTGTCAAGATAAGAGACATAATATCAATGGATCTAATAATAAAAGTCCCTTTTGGGTCAAGAGAGGCATATCCCATATCTTTCACTAACTACGCAGTTTATTGGGTTAAGTTAATTATACTCTTGTCCAAATCAACGCTCAATACTATTCTCAAAATATGTGCTCATCGATCATATCATCATCTCATCTAGTCACATAAGACTTCAGTATAAAACATCAATATCGTTATGAAAACATCATCATCATATTTCATCAAAATTATACCTTGAATATCATGTACATTTCATTAAACTCGTACATCAAAACATCATTTAACTCAATGCTTAAATTCATTGAAACTCACTTAAAACATGTTTCATCATATTTTGAAAATAATTCTTTGTATTATGCATGAAAATCATCAATCTCAACATCAAATAATGCATGAAAAAGTCATGACCATCAAGTCAATTTGAATCCATGAGAAAGTAACCACGAATAATAATTTCAACAATATGAGAGAAAAAATAACAATAGTCTTAATACATAATCATATAGATTTTAATAGAAGAAGAATTAACTCAATCAAAATTCAATAACTAGATTTTGATTCAACTCAAACTGAAGTTTTGATATTGGGCACGTGAACAAACTCAATCCAACATTATGAATAGCATTACATATCTATAAAGTTGAAATTTTACTTGAACTTGAAAAAATTTCGATAAAATTACTTGAACCCTAACTTTTTCTCTTTTTGGACTTGCTCTTAAAATATTCTTAGTGATTATGAGAGTGTAGGTACTGATACGGAGTTTATTTTTCATCCTAAAGCATCAAGATTTTTATTAGAAAAGAGCGAAAAAAGATGAAACTATTCTTTATTAAAAGTGTCATATCAAACCACAAAATTTTATCTACGGATCATAGTCAAGTCTATGACTCATAGATTGTCATTCGTGGAATATGAAAAAAAATCAAGTCTGTATCTATCATCAAGCTTTTATGATTCGTAGATCCTTTTATGGATTATAAAATGATTTCATGAAAACTAGAATGAGTTTGAAATTTTTCATCTTAGATCCACGATCATCTTTTACGGATTGTGGACCCTTTTATGGGTCCGTCTTACATGTTCATGCAAAATATATTATAACTATGATTTTTTTGGAGTTTCAAAACTATGATACCTAAATGATAGTTCATGATCCAAACTACAGGTCATAGGAATTGTCCGTAGATCCCAAGTACCTAAACATAGTGATGGACTACTAAACCTAGTGTACTATTCGTAGACCATTGTACAGGTCGTGGACTAAAACTGAAAGGCAGAGTCTATAAAATTTCCTTTTACGACTCATAGACTGATCTATAGTCTATAGATTGGATTCATGAAATCTAACTTCTTGCAAAATCAAATTTATTTTATGAACTTTTTGAACTTTTCAAGTTAGAATATTTAAGAGGGGAGTTGGGGGGGGGGTTACATCTTCCTCCTTGAATAGGGGTGAATTTTGGCTTGACAAATGGACAAATAAGACTACAATACATGCTTGAATGGAAATCAAAGAGACATTGATTCTTCTCTGTTCACGTTCAAAAAATCTTAGTTACATAGTCCTCGACATGACCTGGACTAGTATCACTTTATTACCGTCAAGAGCCACTTTATAACTGAATAAACCGCAGGATCTTTTCCTTAAAATAAATCAATTTCCAACTGAATCACCTTTATAATTTCTCTCAAGTAGATTCATAGTCAATCTCAAGTTCGACAACAATGTGCCTCCAGTTAGCCTCAAGTTCAACATCAAAGCTTAGTCACATACTACTAAATAGCCTTTTTAGAATTAATGAATAGTCTTTTATACTATAACATAGGCCTACCTTTTGGACTACAAACGATCCAGCGAGGAAACATGAGAGCTTGAGTATAGAGGGTACTTAAAGAGGTAGAGAAAGGTCGAAGAAGTATTAGGCATAGGTGATAAAATAGTATATGTCGAAGCTTTAGATTATCGAGGACATGACCTTAAATAGAAGGGTATGGAGGACATACATTAGAGTAGAATGTTAGTAGATAGTGTAGTGTGGTCTTACTTAGAATGACTTATGTTTGCCATGATACTAGCTATTTTATTGTATTTCTTGGTTTTTGATTTTTATCATTGTTTGTTATTATTTTCAATAAATTTATCCTAGTATATTATTTACTGTGTTTCGGTTATCACATTATTTTATCATTATTTTTATTGCTTTCTAGTCTACTTTGCACTGGTACCTTATTTGCTATATTCTGTCATGATCCAGTCCCGGTCATGATGACGTCTGTTAGATCCCACCTACAGGCAAGCGAATTACCCAACCCTAGGTACCTTTCCTAAATCTCTAGTCTCAAATATTATAGGTACAACAATATAAATCAACACAGCCTACCTAGAACCTGAAAATCAACTGTATAGAACTACAATAGACATATGCACGCACTCACGCATATATATAATATAATAACCATGATATACCAAGTCAGGAATACTCATACAAATACAAGCCATAACTACAAAATACAAGGCCAATGTCTAAATACAAAAGACGACCATCAAAAGGAAAGAGACTGCGAAGTAACTAGAGCAACTAATGCTCACCAAGTGTCTCATGAACGCTCACGAACCCCCAACTAAGCAATCACGACTAGTACTTGGACTCGTACCATAGGAAGAAGCAGAAATGTAAGGGGTGAGTCCCAGAAAAAAGACACTCAATAGTTGTCATCGGTCGACCGAGTGAAATACTGTAAATCTAAAAGGCTCAGTATAGAGAACTGCAGCAAGTCTAGCAATCGAAACTCAGATTAAGGAAATAACATGTCTGGAAAATCCCTAGCCCTCAAATGAACCAACTTTCAAGTGATGAGCAATGATACTGGCTAGCGAATACTGAGTGGGCCCATACCACAACTGTCACCGAACTGAGACATAATGTGGTACGCAGATACAGGGCCCTAATATCTATACCTGTTCGCCAATTGGACCCCCATAAGCCCTAGGTACACCCGCGCACAATCTGTTCAACCGATTCATAATAGAACCCAACTCCCCATATCACATGATCACATGTCGGCTCTACGTGGCTGTAAGGCTCTAATATCTAAGCGTGAACACCCCCTAAGTCCCATAAGTCTAGAGGGTACATCCACGCACAATCAGAGTGTGAATAGGTATATGGATCCATGAGTAATCAACTGGGTCCTCGACCTAAAGTATCTTACATCAACTAGGTCCTCGACCCAAAGAATTATAATGGTCGGACATATCTCCGCGAGAGAAAGAATCCCCCTGACATAATTGGCAGGGTCTAAGAACTGAAACATCAATCAATGGGAGCCCCAAAATGTAGTTAATGGGGTCCTAAACCTAAAATATCAACAGGTGCTCGGACCCCTTTAGAATCAACACCCAGGTCTTAGGCACTAGGACGTGGCACCAGAGACTTGAACCACCGGTCGCGTCACTCGGCTCTCAGGTACTCGGACATGGACATTGGAGACTCGGACCATGAAGTATGTTATCTAGGTCTCAGAGCATAGGAACATTCAGCCCCTCCCTAGTCTATCAGGATCTGTATCTCCAAAGTTATATCGTCTCTCAAGACAAGAACCATACAATCCAATTGAGCAAAATTATAGTCTCCTTCAAATCATAACAGATAACCCCAGCCTCAGGTGAGAAGAAGAAGAACCAATGCACAATGACTAACAATAATATACTAGAGGTATATATCACAGATCAGTGTAGAGTCATGCCCAACAAGGCTAAGTATGCCACAGTCTAGCCAACCACATGTAACCAGAGTAAAGCACGAATAACTACAGTTATATCACCTGTATCTAAAACAATCAAGCCTAACATAGTCATATCTATACTAAGATCTAGCCTCTGTACAACAGATAATCAATAAGCAGCCTCACAGCCAGCATATAATAGTAGTATCAAGCTACACAATCATATAGATAAGAGTTAAATTAGAATACATACCTGTCCCATGGAATTAGCCCATATTCGGCCCTTACCGAGCCCTTCTCCTTGTAAATCAACTCATAAGACAACGTTGGTACAACCTAAGCTAAGGCCCAAGAGGCTAGATCATCAGAAGGATGTCACCTACCTAGAATCATATCGTAGCCCAACTGCTACAAAGGATATTGCCTAAGTCAATCATGTATCGATCCATTGATCATGTGCCCCTCTCTAAATAAGGTGTCAATGTCTAGGACTAATCCACATTGATAGTGTCTCATTGCAGATAGCCCCGGAAAGCTCATAGGATATAGTCTACATGTCGCTAATAGGGTCACTCTCCCATCTCTAATCTGTCAGTGGCTCCATAGCAACACATCTAGTATCACAGGTCTCAAAGCTCCCTTAAGAGTACAACTATAACTATCCCCAGAACATAATATGTTTCTCCCGTCACCAGCCAGTAACACAAGTACATAATAAATAATAGCGGTATACGGGATCATATAAGTCACAAGGAAACACAAAATTATGTTCAAGCAGACAATTTAATCACAATCTATGTAATGACCCGTTAGGTTATTATTAGAATTTGTCCTCTTGATTTTCTAAAAGATTTATTTGGAAAATTTTAAAAGGATTATTCGGACTATATTCTATAATCTCTATTATTAGTTGAGGGATA
>JAABOM020000110.1:6135578-6157544 GCA_011800125.2 Solanum clarkiae | reverse complement strand
ATCACAAAAATAACCAAACTGAACCAAATAATTATATATATATATAAATTTGATAATTATTTATATAGTATTTGTAAATAATAACAAATATTTTGATATATTTTAATTAATTTAAATCTTTAACTTTACCATTTATATTTGAAAATTCTCTTGTTAGTTTTTTGATATATAATTTTCTTGTACCCCCTCCCTCGGATAGTAATAGATTGTTGAGGTTGGATTTTTTTTCTATATATATAATGATTTAATCTTTGGTGCATAATAACTTTAGTATTGCTTGACTAAATCACTTTGTTCATGTATAATATCGTCATTATTGTTTAATTAAATCACTCTGTTTGTGTGATAATAACTGTAGTACTAATATTTAATCGAACCCATAGTAGCTTTTTGCGCATTGTTCATGTACTAGGTGTCTGTGTCTATCGAAATATATATGCCCTTTACAAAACTTATTACTTTCAAATCGAAAAAATCAGAAAAATAAACCAAACCGATAATAACCAAATCGATAGTCATTTTTTTTAATTTGATTTGATTTGTTTTTTGGAAATTTTAAAACCAACTAAATTGGTTTGGTTATGATTTTAACAATAACTAATCCAAACCAAACCATGAACACCTCTCTTCTTACTCTATTAGTCCAATTTGAGTTAGATTTAAAATTATTTAGATTTTGTAAGAGATACTACTTATAAATCGAATTATGTTATGCCATGAAATATTTGGTATTGTGATGATTAGGAACTAACACCTAATCATGAAAATATTTTAAAATCTTTTGAATTGCTCTTTCGACAAATACGATGTATACATGTACTTGTATTATTTCTTTAACCTTGTGGAATCTAAGTGTAAAATAGAAACAGTTCCGTAAAAACATAATTTGGCCGGTGCTTGTACGAACCTAGCACTTGTCTACTTCATGTTAGTCCTAAAATGTGTATGTTTAACCTTAATTAAACTTTAATGTTGACTAGACATAAAGACGATTTAACTTGTTGCCAACCTTAGCCTACTAAACCTTACATGTGATATATGGTCCTGCAACTCCCAAGTTGACTGTTGTGACAAAAAATATCCACATCAAATAATCAGAAGTTTTGAGTTTGAGATCTATTAAATATAATATTATTTTTATTGCAGAGGTTTGTTTGCGTTTTCAATCAAAACTCAAAATTTAATCGAATTTTAATATAAATGTGATAGAAAAAAAAACAATAGTACTCTTTCTATTTGCTTGTATTTTTTCAATTTGAATTTTGCATGCTCTGAAGAAACAACGATTAATATGAGTATTTAATCACAATGTCCATATTAATTGATGTATAAGTTTAAGTCTAGCAAAATAATTTTAGGGAACAAGTAATTAACGTTAAGAAGAATTTGGGGAAAAAAATACTTTTTTCGTTTTTTTAGTTGTTATGTTGCGCCTTTCGAGAGTAATTTTGAATAATTTTCAAAACTAAATTAGATTACATCAATTTGATATTTTATAGTAAAATTTAAATATTCAAAAATTACACGAAAAGTATTATAATTTTTTTTCCATATCAAAACGATGAAGAAAAATACATTTTAGAATACTATTCAAGATTCATATAAAAGAAAAATTGTGACAATTAAAAACAAACAGAAAGAACAATTATTTTTTCTTAATATATTAACTATTAAAAATAAACGAAGGGAAATAACATGTTGCACTTTTGGTGGGTTTTCAACCAATTTCCAAGAAGGTTAATACTTGTGTTCCTCTTTGGTGGTCGGAAATTACTTGGAAGACATGCTTTTTTCTTTTTTTGGTCCATCAAGGAAAACGTGCTTGAAAATGATGGTAACTTTTTTCTTCTTTTCTAAAAAGCTATACTTTTGCATAATGAAAGAAGAAAAGAAAAGGGTCAATTTATCATCAAAGAAAAATGAATTTGTTACTCTTTTTTCACATACATCAAAGAAAAAATTACGATAGCAAGTCCTTCCCGATATCCATGAGTTGGTATCGTTATTGAACTAATCGAATTAGTAACAATAACAATATATTCAGTGAAATCTCACAAGTGGGATCTGTGGAGGATAAAATATGTGCAGACCTTATCACTACTTCATAAAGATAGACATGTTGTTTCCCAAAAACCCACATCTAAAAAAACAAGCCACATAAGCAGAAGATACTAAATATGGAAAAAAGGGAAAAGAAAAGCAAAAAGGGAAACAACTAATAATGAAAAATAAATGATAGTATGTAAATACAATAAAAGTAACAAATATAAGACAAAATAATGACAACACAAGATATAAAGATATTATAATAAAATATAGAACGGTGTGTTTACATTGGTCCAATATTAATATTTTTTAATTACCAATTGTAATAAAGTAATTAGAGGATCTAATACTACCCATCTTTATTTACCCCACGTGTTTGTGCCCCATTAATCATGTAGGTTAAACCTGTCACTATTAATCTAATTTTATTTTAATAAAAGTGTGAGCTAAAGACAAAATGCCTTCATTGTGGGATTGGTCGTAATAAAGAAATAGCAACCTGGTATATGGTCAAACCTCATTATTATCCTTAATTATCTCAACACCTGCTATTTTTATTTTAAACACATTTTCAATGTTATTGATGAATAATTAAATTTTAAAAACTAAGCACCATTTGATCATGTGAATTTTTTAAAAATAAATTTTACTTTATTTGAAAATCAGCGTTCGATCATAAAAGTTTCAAGAATTTGAAAAATATTCAAAATTCTAATTTCATTCAACTTTTTAGTTTTTTTTTTTTTCAAATTTACTCTATTTTTTTTTTAATTTTATACTCATTTAGATTATTTTTCATGTATAAATCTCTTTTTAAGTGCATTCAAATTTTAACTATTTATTTTAAAAAGTATGTAAAGCACAACTTCAACTTCAACTCCAACTCCAACTTTGAAAGTTATAAATAGCAATGAGGAGATGGTTGAGATGTGGAATAGCTTAAGTGAAAACAAGATGAGAAAAGTGAGTTTGGGATGATTCGAACATGTGATAAAGAGATGCATGGATATTCAATGCGAAAGTGTGAGAGATTGACTATGGATGGATTTTGTAATATCTTGTAAGTTGAAAAGTCAGAACAAGGAGGAAAGCTTAGATTTGGCACTGGTGCGAGGAACACGAGCCCAGTCTACGGCTCGTACAGTGTTGTACGGGTGGTAGATGGGATCTCATAGGTGACCTCCAGACTTAACTAAAAGAATTTGAGGAAAATTTTGGATGAAGTACGAGTAGCATTTACAGACCGTGGATGTCTTGAAGGATTGTAATACACGTTTGCAAATGGGATCTTGAAGTTGAAAATTCGACTAAGCACTGGAATAAACTACGAGGGCTCTTTACGTGCCGTAGTGTCATGACCCGGACCTAGGGTCTAGGAGTGACACGACGAATGAGAACCCGATAGTCCCCAAATATGCCTCAAAATACCAAAATTCACATCATCAGTTTGGAAGCACATTCAAATTAAACACATAGTTCTAAGGGACGAGTAAGAGATTAGCATGAATTCACGCTATGGATATCTTAGGGAAAGAGATTAGCATGAATTCACATATAGCATATAATGACTAAGGGGCGGGTAAGTATGACTCAAGTTATGGGGACAATTCGGGACTTAGGATCTTCCATATTCCCACATCAAACATACATATATATCATAATTCCCATAATCAATCCATAATAGTCATATCCAATGAATAGCAATAATCATAAGGTTCAAATACAATACATAACACATAGATCTGATGAGAGTCTACAAGATGCCCAACAATGCCTCACTACTAAAAGAACTCTAAAAAGAGACCTACAAAAAAGACCTCAAAAATAGATCGCTAAAAAGAGATCTCGTGAGGCCAATATCCTTATAAATAATTTTTAAGATTTTTTTTTTGAAGAGAGACTTCACGAGGTCTCCTTTTCTTTAGCCAAAATGTTGACTAAAAATGCGACCTCACGAAGTCACTATTTTTTAAAAATAAAAAATAATAATTTATTTTTTAAAACCTCATGAGGTCTCCATTTTTTAGTCAAATTTAGGTAATGATATTTTAAAATAAGAGACCTCATGAGGTCTCTTAAGTTTAATAAAATTAAAAATAAAAAAAATTAATTCTTGAAATAAATTTAAAATTAGAAATTAGTTTATTATTAAAACAAAAAAGGTAAAGATATAAATTATATACTAAACCCACGTCTCTTTTCCAATTTCCCTCTCTGAACGGAAAAGAAACCCTCGCCAAGGTGCTTCCCGCGCATCACCTTACCTGTCGCTAGTTGTGCTTCCGCCACATTTTTTCTCGTGACCTTGCCTCTCTTCTCTGCTCGCCTATGTAGCAGTGAGTGATCTCTCCATCTTTATTTTTGTTTCTGATGTGATTTTATTCTTGATGAGTTTAGTTTGGCTTTCTGTGTTTGCTTTCCGCATTTTTTGCATTTTGTTTCAATTTTGAAACACATTTGTACATATAACCTATTTTTTGTTGATTATACCTAAGTTACAATATATGCTGGGATATTTACTAATTTTAGTGTTTGAAAGATGATAATTAGAGGCCTCTAGTCATAAGCTAGGACGGGGGTCAAGACATGTCTTGGACTCACCCTCAAAATAAATAACACAAATGAAAGCAATATAGGTAGAGGAATGGTGGCTTGTCCTCGGAGGATAGGACTCACCACAACAAATGTCTCAATTTCGATTTAACATTCAATGGTGGATGAAAGTAATCTCCGATCCCTACATGGTGAGATCATGTAGTCAAAAATATGTGTTAGTATGTTTGAATGTACTAAGTATTCAAGGTGCAATGCATGAAACTTACCAAACCTGCACTTTAGTGTTAGATGACAAGGGCACATAATATAGAAAGAGATATATAATAAGGAATTTAATATAACAGAATGCCATGAAATTCATGATGTATGATGTGCAATGATGATCATATATATAGTGGGGATGTGACCTCAATAGACATGAATAAGATCAAGCAAGCTATTACTTGGAATCCCGATGAAATCCTCTTATCGGTAAAGAGATGGTCTACTTGCCAAAGGTAAACCATACTTCACCTTACGGGAACATATCCCATTTTGTATGAAGCGACTTTCCTTATGGGAACATATCCCATTTCGGATAGGATTTTCACATATAGCATGTCATATCACTTTATACTTCACCTTACGGGAACCTATCCCATTTCTCATGAAGCAACCTTCCTAACGGGAACACATCCCATTTTAGATAGGATACTCATAACCAATGTTAGACACATAGTTCAAGGAAAGAGAGCATTCCCTCAATCCATCGGTGCTAAGTTGTCATCCCACAAGGATACTTGTAATATACATATACGTTCTTTCAAAGAGGAGTAAGTCTTTTCCCAAAACTATTTCAATGCATTCTTAGACTTAAAGGCCAAACACCATTCATAGAAATTCATACTTAAGCTCAAATGCCCAAACTATAATTCATATTCATAATAGTCATGCATAGGAATAGCCCATTCATATATGAGATGGTAAAGAACCCAAAATGCTCCAAGAGCCATAATCATAGACATAAATATGATCACATTCTTGTCGTAACCAATATCATATCAAAATCATATCATAAAACATAATTAGGCTTAACACACTTCATAATTTTCATAATAATCCCATGTCATGAATGCAAATGCCATGAATGATGTGAGGAAAACATGAGTAATTAAGATTCAATGTAAAATCAACAATACAATATGAAATTCAAATGAAAACATTAATTAATTCCCCATTTAAAATCATAATATAATCACCCATGCATAAACAAGTCTTGAAAAGGGACATGCATATTCATAATTTCATAAACCCAATGTAAATCATCATAATAAGGTTTAAAGTAACTTAAAATTATCAAATATGTACAACCCATACATCAATTTAATTTAATAAATCTAAATAATGAAAATTCATAGTCAAAGAGAGCTTAAATTCATAAAATTTGGTTGAAAAAATTTGGGTCTCTTTGATTGAAAGGAATCAAGGATCAAACCCACATACCTTAACCCAATGAAGAAGTTTCAAGAGAAATTTGAAGAAGAATTACATTTGCCTTGATTTCCCAAGTTCGAATCCATAGAGTTTCTTGAAAGAGACTTTAGAGTGACCTGAGAGAATTTGTCTTGAATGACGGTTTAGAAGTAGTATAGGAGATGTTTAAGAATGAAAGGGGGGGGGGGGGAGAAGGGGGTTTAAAGGTCTTAAAAAGCCTTGGGCATGGGTCAAAATATAAAAAATGTCCCAACAAAAGCATCTCTTAATTTTTTCCCCAGAACTCCCACGGCCCTCTCCAGGGTCGTGAGGCTCCTCAGGGGTCGTGAAGACCCTCGTATAGCCCAGAAAGATTTTACTAAAAAGGTCATAACTTCTTCATCCGAACTCCAAATGAGGTGAAACCAAGTGCGCTGGAAAGCTAATTCAAAGATGTTTAATTTGATAGGTCGTGGGACACCCAATTCATTTTGTTTTAAGAGATATATCCATTTAAAGTTGACCTTTCAATTGGTACTTGTGAGAAACTTAGCCAATGGAATTCCTTTGAACGTGGCTTGATGTAGGAGGCCCATGATGGCCTTAAAAAACATAAATAAACTTGAATTGAAGGCTTGAGAGTGAACTTAGCTTGAGCTTGAAGATCCTATGTTTAGAATATTTTTTAGCCAAAAGTAAGCCATACGGTTGCCTATATGATCCTTGAGCCTTCCCATGGTCTGTATGAAGGACCGTGACTCCAACCTTAGTCAAAATAAATTCTCATACCAAGATTAAGGAAACACTTAGATTTTTCTTCCAATCTTGAGGGCTATACGGCTGGCCACACGACCCGTGAGCCAGGCCGTATCCCATGCCTTAGTGCCAAAAGCTCTTGAAACTTAAAATCAAGGCCAAGTATTGTGCCACTGGAGGCCACACGGCCAGTACCAAGGCACACAACTCGTGTGGTCCTCCTTGTGATGACAATTGATCCAAATTTTGCCCAAAGTAAAATTTTTAAGTTTTGATGACGTTGTACGATATCTGGGTCATTACACATAGAAAGTTATGCAGGCCATATGTCAAGGTCGTAGGTTGAGGTACAAATTTCAGTAGATATGATTTTAGTGCACAAGTTCTACTAGGAGTGTTCACGAGCCATACAAAGATATACGAGTCATACAAGTTGTTTATGAATTTTAGACCCAAATTTAAGGCTTGAAATTTTTTTTCTATGTACTAATAAGATGAGCCTATAGAACTGTTTACAAATGTAAAAGGGTACTTAGTTTGGGTCCCTGAGCCATCAAAAGTTGACTAGGAGTATGAAACCCCTAGTGTACACATGGATCTACGCCCTATAGAATGATTTCATGGACCCAATTTGGCATATTTTCATTAGTAGTATTTTTGGTACTTTTTACTTTTTTAGTTGTCCGTAAATTACATCATTTTGGTCCTATAACTACTCAGTAACCGTTCCAACCCTTCTAATCTCACATCATTCTCACGTAAGTCCCTTAAGAACTCAAATTCTCCTAAGCTTCTTCCTCCTCAAACTCCATTGAAGTAATCAAGCTAGGGTTTCAAGTTCCACCATTCAAATTCCAATTTTTTCCAAGCAAATTAACCAAGATATGTTTGCATTCATCTATAGGTCCCTTTTTCCCATAGAGCCCAAATAATTCCTCTCTTTTCATCAAATTACAAATATATTTTTCATGGGTATCTTATAATCTCAATTGCAGTTGTACTAATTATGATTTATCTTATGTCTATTCACTTAATTATGTATAAATTGTTATCAATTGCCTAATTTTCAAGTGAATTCTCTTACATGCTATCTAGGGTTCATAAAATTTTATACGGGTTCTATCAGTTTTGATACAAATGATATTATTTGATATGATTATATATGCATGTTTTCGCATCCAATTCATAATTTTAAGTCTATCATATGTGCATTAATACTTTGCATTAATTTTTACTTACAAGTCATGATTATAAATTTTAAAGTCTTAAAGCAAGTTTATGATAAAGGTGATCTAAGACCCTAATGATACTTTTAAATGAGGTAGTATTCATAATAATGGAAGACCTACACTCACATTACATGAATCACATGAAAATGAGTTATTCTATGAACAAGTTTCTATGATTTAGATAGGTAGTTATGAATTGTCTTTTCTATATGACAAGCTTATGTAAGATGTGAGCTCAACAATAAAATAACTAATTTAGTTAGGGACAAATTCTGTAGCTAAACTTCAACATTCATTGCTAATCTTACTTAGTGATAAACTAGCGACGAATTTTCGTTTATTATGAGAAAAATAGCGGCAGATCAACAATGAAGTTCGTCGTTAATTAGAGTATTTTTTTTAGTAATAACTATAATTTATGATAAGATTATGAATTCATGGTAAGTATGATTTTTATGACTTTTGGGATTTTGACTCAATACTGAGTGGACTTTGAGGTGGGGACTTGACCCAAGGGGTCCTTAGAAGCATTTCTAATCTCATAACTACGTCGTCATCATAGGATTATTGGTCAATATGACCTAACTAGTGGATTCACATATAGCACATGTTCATGATTACCCAAATATCGAGTTTTCTGTATTTTGTATGGATAGACATCAAAATTTCTGTAACTCGCATGGTCTTATTATTGGTTATAGTTATATCCCACATATGTATTGTTCTTCATAATACATTTACGTGAATATCTATAGTACTTTCTTTATATGATTCTCCCTATTTACTTGATCATTTGCACTACATGATTTATATTATTTGCATTATCTATATGCTAAGTACATTCAAACTTACTAATGGATACTTCTTTGCCTACATTATTTTATAATGTAGGGGAGGGCTCTCATCCTACTCCTCATACACTTGACTAGATTCTCTGTACATTGAAGATTGTGCAGTGAGTCCTCATGCTTCGTAGGCAAGTCGAGTCTATCTTTTCTTTCCTTGAAATTTCTAGACTATGTTGATATATTGAGACTATTGCGTGTTATTCAATTTTGTTGAGGGTGATCCAAGAACATGTCCGAAGGCCCCCGCCTATGTTAGATATACTAGAGGCATGATTGGATGTATGGAGTCTATGTTTGTCTTATTTCTTTATATTATGTATGCTTGATATGCTAAGAGGCTTGATTAGGGTCCTGTAACGCCCGGTGAAATTATGAAAATATTCCTAGAGGAGAGATGTGCACATAATTCTTCTTTCCATGCTTGGATGGTAAATCTAAGATTGGATTGTGATTAACATGAAAAATTGAGCGGAAAAATGATCTCGGTCGATTTTTAGAGATACCGAATCAAATGATAATTTTTCGATGCAAAATCAAAAAATAGCGTTGGTGTGCGTTAGGGCCACGTTGTGCCCTGGATGCAGACTCGCATTTATATTTTATTCAATTTTTTTAATGGAGATTGAAAAAACTCGTTCGGAGAATTTTTTAGAAAAATTGTACTGCCCCGCGCCCAGTCCGTGACGCAGACTGGGTATTTCTAAGTGAGATTTTTTTATTTTTGTGAAGGATATTTTGGGCCTTTCCCAACCCCTCTCAGGGTCAATAAACAAGTATTAAGGTCATTTTCCTCAAATTAGAGCTTCCAAAACCCATTTTCCTTAGCTTCCTAGAGATAGAATCTTGAGAGGAGAGGAGGGGAAAGCTTGGGATCTTCAAGTTGGGGTCAATTCCTTATAGAGATTAGTGTTGTTATTCATCCCAAGTATGTAAGACTAACTTAAAGAATGAAATTATTCTTCCATGTACCCCTTGATTGAAGTAAAATTGATAGTTGAATGTAATGAGTTCTATATGTGAAATTCTTGAGCATTCTATTGATAATTATACCTATCTTATGTATTTTTTTAAGTTGATGATCATCACAAACTTGATTTACTGCTTAAATGATTTATTTGAATTATTATATAAAACTCTACATGATTATTTTGTTAAAGATTGCAAGAATGAGCTTAGGACGATGAATCTAGAGCCTGGATGATATAAATGTGCTTGTCACTTGTGGTTGTGGTCCTGACTTGAGAATATCGATGATAATGTTGAGTAAAATTGATGTTCATCGAGCCTGAAAAAGTATGAATTAATTTTAGAAGAGTTGTTCCTAAACTAAGAGTTGATGGTTGATGAAACGAGTTGATGTACTATGTCCAATGAGACTAAATGAAGAGAAATCTCGATGTTTGATGAATTATGAGCATGTTGAGTCCTTGGAGAAGTATTAAGCACTAAAATGAGTAAGACTAAGTGCCACTCACACTCATTAACTACGAGGCCAGTGTAGGAGAGGATTGGACCGAAGAATCGGATGCTTCCACAGTCCCAAGAGAGGACTTGATGCTCTTTATTTGTGGATCCACTGATGCATGTCCTTTATCCTAGAAAGGTACTGAATGAATGCAATAATGACATTACTTCATAGACTCATAGCTGGTGGTTGTCGGTTAGAGAAACTCCCAGATAGGTTCTACACTGGTAGTACCCTAATGTTGAGTTGACGATATAAGTCTTGATCGATGTTGATGTGTTATTGTCCACTCTTTATCCTTATCTTAGATGGACATTTGTCATCCTGACTGAGTATCTTACGAGTTGATGTTATTCCATGTTATTTCTGCCTGTATTGTTTCATTCAACCATTCTATATACCGTACATTCCACATACTGATGCCATTCAGCGTCGCATCATTTTATGGTTCAGATACAGGAGATAAAGGACTTCAGTAGACACATAATTGAGGTTCGGAGTTCCCTAGTTCCAGATATTGGTGAGTCCTCTCGTGCATTCGGAGGATGTCATTTATTATCTTTCATATGTTTTGAGTTAGTTCTTTGAGTTTTTGGTAGCCATGACCTGCCATGGTACTAGACTGTAGAGACCTAAGCCTAGGGCCTAGACATAATACGGCGAATGGGGAACCTGAAGGAACCCAAACAATCCTCTTAGCATATCATTCACACATCCTTGACCGCGGAAGCAAAATAAGACAACAAGTGACATTAATTAAAAGGGAAGCGGGACTAAGGAAAGTCTTTCATATAGATAGCCATAGGGAGTCAAGATCAATAATATAAAGCATCTCAATATCCAACAACCTCTACTAGTAGGTACGGCAGGGGCCAAGACATCTCCGGGGCTCACCCTCATAGATAGGTGTCCAAAATATAAGACAAAGTCTCAGCATAAACATGAAAGAAAATGGATATCATCCCCTAATGTGAGGACTCACCAAGAGCTAATTTTGCACAGTTCAACTAGCCACGTGGAAGAGGATGATCAATGGGAGCTCTGGTCCCTACATGGTAATATCATATAGGCATAGAGTATGCATTAGTACTTGAATTGTACTTAGTATATGGGGTGCAATGCAACCAAGGAGGTATGCCATAAAAATCAAGACACATGGTCATACCCAATACGTACAAACTTAATATGAAACATATCCTCAATGCCTTACACAAACATGCATGAGAATGGCCAAATAAATCATCTACTCACCTTATGGTATAGCCTTTTTGGAGAGTGTCATAAATATGCCTACCTTATGACATAGCCTTTTTGGTAGATAGTATAAAATGTCCTTTATCTGACGATACGATCTTTTCGATAGGAATTAAGAGGTGTCCTTACCTTACGATATAATTTTTTTTGATAAGAGATATGTCCTTATCTTACGATACAATCTTTTCGATAGGAGAGATGTCTTTACCTTATGATACAATTTTTTCGGTAGGAGAGATGTCCTTACCTTTTGATACATTATTTTCGGTAGGAGTTGTAAATTATTTTACCTTACGGCATGACCTTTTCGGTAGGTAATATAAGAATAGTTTACCAAACTATCACATCAAAGTATCAAGAAAGACTTCATATCATTCATAACATTACCATGAGCTCGTAGCATGCATATTATCCCTTCAACATTCTTTAACATTCATAATTTACATATCTTATAATAGAACATTCATCAACATAGAAGTTTATCAACAACTAAGAAATTCTTGTCATGTAATTTCATCAAACACGTGGTGGGTTCCTGACACTTGTTCAAAATCATACAACTAAAGAGTATTACAAGAATGAGTAAATCAATTCAAATCAATCCGCCAATATTGTAGTAAAATCATCATTTTGGGTATCATAAAATTCATCTCAAAATTCACAATAATTTATAGTTCACATCATGCTAAACTTCAATTAATATAAATAAACTCATGGTATGAGATTAAAATGAATATTCATGCATAATCAATCAATACTTGATAAACCCAACATAATTTACTTTTATGATTCATAATTAGAGATACCATATGTAATACAACTTGAAATAATGCAATTTTCATAAAATGAGAAGGTTGAGCTCCATGGCTGAAAGGGCTCATGGATGAAGACGCACATACCTTAAACTTGGGATTTTTTAAGGTGAAGTTGAAGGAAACTTGAAGCTTAAGATGGGTTCTTGAGTTCCAAAATTGAGCTTGAAATCCTTGAATTTGAATGAGAGTTTGATAAAGTCTTGGAGAGGTTTTAGAGAGGGCTTTGTGAGTTCTAGAGTTGAAAAATAGCTAAATATGATAGATTTCACGTTTAAATGGGCATTGGCCTATTACCCCAATGCCTTTGGACGAAATAAGAAAACTGAAAAAAATTATGCACTATTTCGTGCCCCTGGCGCGATGCGGACCAAACGCGCCTCACAAAATTACACTGCTGCTCGCCCCAAGCGCGTCGCGGCCTAGGCGCACATGCTCTCTGGAATTCGTAAATTTGCAAAAATTATTTTTTGCTACAGGTCTTCTAAATTTCGGGTTATACTCATTTCCCACTCAATTTTATCCCCTGATCAAGAATATGAAATCGGATTTCTGATATCACACATAAATTTTGAAATATATGAAAATTACAATTATGAGAAATTTTGAAGCATATGAGGGGTGTTTCAATATCTCCCCCCAATAATATTTGTCCCCGAATGTCAAAGAAATATGCAAAAGAGAAGTAATTATGAAGTTTTCGGCTCTAAGTATATCCTCAAGAATTTGGTTAGTCCTTTCGGCTTGTCTATCCATTTGGGGATGAAAAGTCATGCTAAGGTTGACCTTGGTACCAAGACCCATTTGGAAGGACCTTCAAAAATAATAAGTGAATTGAGCACTGTGATCTGAAATGATAAACAAGTACCCCGTGCGATCTAACCAACTCATGAATGTACAACTTGGCATAATTTTTGGCACCATAAGTCGTTTTGAGCGATAGAAAGTCAGCGACTTTATTATTCTATCCATAATAACCTAAATAGAATCAAAGTGTTTCCTAGTCTTATGCAAACCAATCACAAAGTCCATGTTAATCTCTTCACACTTCTAAGTAAGAATTTCGATGTCTTGGGCTAGGCCACTTGGCCTTTGATGTTTGTCTTTCACTTGTTGGCAATTGTGACAACTAGCTACAAACTTAGAAATATCCCTCTTCATACCATCCCACCAATACACATCCCTCAAGTTTTTATACATTTTTTTGGAACCAGGGTGAATAAAATAAGATGAATTATGGGCCTCCTTCAAAATCAACTCCCTCAAGTCATCAACATTAGGTACACACAACCTACCTTGATACCTAAGGGCACCATCTCTCCCTTGGTAGAAAAACCTCTACTTTACCATCCCTCGCCAAAGCCTTCAACTCTAGCAAGGCAGGGTCAAGTCTTGTTTTGACTTGACTTTCTCAATCAAAGAGGATTTAGAACCATCAACAACCACTATACCACCATTTTCAACTTCATTCAACTTATCCCCTAGTTGAATCCCCAACGTAGCTAACTGGTGAACTTCTCTAGCCACCTTTTTGTTACCAATGTCAATGTGAGCTAGGCTATCCAAGGACACTCTATATAGAGCATCATCTACAATATTAGCTTTGTAGGGATGATAGTGCATGCTCATATCATAATCCTTAAAGAGTTCTAACCACCTTCTTTGCCTCAAGTTAAGATATTTTTGTGTGAACACATATTAGAGACTCTTATGGTCGGTAAACACATCTACATGAACTCCATATAAATAACGATGCCAAATTTTTAAAGCAAACACTACGGCCGCCAATTTAAGATCATGGGTGGGATAATTTCACTCATGCATCTTAAGTTGTCTAGAGGCATATGCTATAACCTTGCCATGTTGCATCAAAACACACCTCAAACCAATCCTTGCGGCATCACAATAAACCACAAACCTTTATAACCCTTCCGGTAAAGCCAAAATAGGAGCGGAGATAAGCTTATCTTTTAAAGTTTGAAAACTCTTATCACATTCATCGGTATAAACAAATTTTGTCTTTCTTTGGGGTCAACTTTGTCATAGGGGAAGCAATAGAAGAGAAACCATTTACAAACCTCCGGTAGTAACCTGCCAAACCCTAGAAACTCCTAATATATGTTGGAGTTAAGGGTCTAGGACAATTCCATATCTCCTCCATCTTCTTAGGATCCATCTTAATTACATCACCCGACACCATATGCCTTAGGAATGCAACCTCTTTCAACCAAATTTCACATTTTTTATATTTAGCAAATAACCTTTCATCCCTCAAAATTTGCAACACCATTCTCAAATGATTCACATACTCTTTCTCACCATTGGAATAAATCATGATATTCATTAATAAAGACCACCAACATATCAAGGTAAGATTTAAAGACCCTATTTATGAGATCCATAAATATTATCGGTGTATTAGTCAACCCAAAGGACATTACCACAAACTCAAAGTGCCCATACCTAGTACAAAAACTGTCTTGGGAATATCATACTCCCTCACCCTCACTTGGTGGTATCCGGACCAAAGATTAATCTTAGAAAAGTGACTAATCCCTTGTAGTAGATTAAAAAGGTCATCTATCCATGATAGAGGATACTTGTTCTTTATAGTGACTCTATTGAGTTGCCAGTAATCAATGCACATTCTAAGAGAACCATTTTTTTCTTTATAAACAACACAGGTGCACGCCAAAGTGACTTGCTAGGCCTTATGAAACCCTTCTCCGACAAATCCCTCAATTGATCCTTTAACTCTGTCAGGGCCATACGGTAAGGGGGAGGATGAAAATGGGTTGTGTATCGGAGAGGAGGTCTATACCAAAGTCTATTTTTATTTCAGGAGGAGCACCGAGAAGCTCATGGAGAAAGACATCAAGAAACTCATTGACCATTGGAACTGGCTCAACAGGAAGGACTTTAGACTCAACATCCCTAACCCTTACAAGATGGTAAATGCAACCCTTAGAAATTAATTTTTGGGCTTTAAGACAAGAAATGAATCTACCCTTGACCACCATATTACAACTTTCCCACTCAATAATAGGTTCATTAGGGAATTGAAATCTAATTTACAAGTCCTACAATCAATAGAAGCATGATATACATGCAACCAATCCATACCAAGAATAATATCAAAATCCATTATGTCAAGTTCAATAAAATCACAAGCAAGACTTTATGCAACATGAATACAGGGCAATCCCTATAGACTCTCGTGGCAATGATGGACTCACCAATGGGGGTATACACTTCATAAAGTATACACAACAATTCGAGACACAGACGAAGCTTATTGGCAACAAAAGGAGTAATGAAAGAAAGAGCGGCACCCGAATCTATCAATGCACACATATCATAATCAAAAACCTTTAACATACCAGTAACAATGGCGGGCACCTCATCCACTCCTAGCCTTCCTTGGAGAGTATAGAACCTATTTTGTCTTTGGGAACCCCTAGTTGGCCTCCTTGTTCCCTATGATCAACATGAGAACTTTGCCCTTGAGGTCAACCATATTTACCCTTGTTTTGAGTATGTGAATAATCGAAAATTTTGTGGCCCATCGTGCCATACCTAAAGCATGCACCCGTGTTCCTCCAACATGTGCCACCATGATTTCTCCCATATTTTAGGCACCTACGATGAGTCACTCCTTCATTACCATCTTATAGCATTGGATTAGATACTCCATCATTAGCAAGCCTCTTGTTTAGGGCATTGGAGGTCCCTTGGCCTTGAAATTTGTGACCTTATTGAAAACGGGCACCCTTAGCACCTTGGAAACTACTATCAAACCGAGCCCTTTTGGGCTCCCCACTCCTCCTTTTTCTAAGATTTTCTCCCTCAAGTTGTTTAGCATATGTCATGAGCCGAGACAAGTCCATATCACTCATTATCATGACGGTTCAATACTTTTCATTCACCAAATCAGACATCCCCGACATAAACTTGTTATATCTTGATCTAGGATCGACAACCAAATGAGGAATATACTTTGAGAGCTTGTTAAATTTGAGGGGATACTCCCTCACATTTATGGAGCCTTTCTTAAGATTCATGAACCCCATCATCTTGGCCTCCCTCAATTCAATATGGAAGAACCGGCTGAGGAAGGTGGCCCTGAACTCCTCCCAAGGAATGACATCATTGTTTCCCTTCTCCAATTTCCATTGAGCAAACCAAATTGGGGCCACACTCTTAAGTTGATAGGCTGCTAGTTCCATCATATCCTCCTAATTCACCCCCATGATGGTAAGTACCTTATATACCTTATCAATGAACTCTTGGGGATTTTTCTTCGCTTTGGACCCATGAAACCCCAAAGGGTTCATCCCTATGAAAGTCCCTCACTCTTAATGTCGGAGTAGGAACATGAGGAACTTAGGTCCCTTGATTCAATTGGTTAGCCATAGCATGGGTCAACATAGTCATGGCATTCTAGAACTCAAATTGCATAGCCCCTTCTCCTCGAGGAGCTTGATGAGTCGGGCCATTTTTGGGTGTGCGAGCCCTCCTTGGTCTCCCTCTTGGTAGTGGAATGATCTAAAAGAGCAAAAGAGCTTCGTTAGAGGGAGAAAGCCTTATCTTTACTACTAGAGCACGACATAAATCATGAAGAAGGGAAACTTTTCCTAAAACGCCTCATAGCCTCCTATTGATAGTAGTGGTGCACTTCACAACTATGAATAAGACTCTACTTGATGCGGTGTGTTAGATTTTTGAGGACCATCAACAACCTGGCTCTGATACCAAGCTTGTCATGACCCAAGCCTAGGGCTTAGATTTGACACGGTGAATGGAGAACCCAAAGGAACCCCAAACGAGCTTCTAAGCATATCATCCACACATTTTTGTTCGCGAAAGCAAAAGAACAACAATAAGTGACATTATTTAAAAGGGAAGCGGGACTAAGGGAAGTCCTTCATATAGATAGCCGTAGGGAGTCAAGCTCAATAATACAAAATATCTCAATATCCAACAACACATCTACTATTAGATGGGGCGGGGCCAAGACATCTCCCGGGCTCATCCTCATAGATAAGTATCCAAAATATAAGATAAAGTCTCAACATAAACTAGCCACATGGAGGAGGATGATCAATGGGAGCTCTAGTCCCTACATGGTAATATCATGTAGGCATAGAGTATGCATTAGTACTTAGATTGTACTAAGTATGCGGGGTGCAATGTAATAAAGGAGGTATGCCATAAAATTAAGACACATGGTCATAACCAATAGGTATAAACTTAATATGAAACATATGCTCAATGACTTACACAAACATGCATGAGAATGGCCAAATAAACCACCCACTAACCTTACGGTATAACCTTTTTGGAGAGTGTCATCAATATCCGTACCTTACGACATAGCCTTTTTGGTAGGTAGTATAAAATGTCATTTACCTTACGGTACAATCTTTTCGGTAGAAATTAAAAGGTGCCCTTACCTTACGATACAATCTTTTCGGTAGGAGAGGTGTCTTTACCTTACGATACAATCTTTTCGGTAGGAGTTGTAAATTGTTTTACCTTACGACATGACCTTTTTGGTAGGTAATATAAGAATAACTTACCGAACCATCACATCAAAGTATCAAGTAGGGTTTCATATCATTTATAACATTCTCATGGGCTTATAGCATGCATATTATCCCTTCAAAGTTCTTAACATTCACAATTTACATATATTACAATAGAACATTAATCAACAACTTAGAAAGTTTTGTCATGTAATTTCATCAAACACGTGGTGAGTTCATGATACTTGTTCAAAATCATGCAACTCAAGAGTATAACAAGAATGAGCAAATCAATTTAAATCAAATCACCAATTTTATAGTAAAACCCTCATTTTGGGTATCTTGAAATTCATCTCAAAATTCACAATAGTTTATAGCTTTCATAGTTCATATTATGCAAAACTTTAATAGATATAAATCAACTCATGATATGAGATTAAAATAAATATTCATGCATAATCAATCAATACTTGATAAACCCAGCATAATTTACATTCACGATTCATAATTAGAGATATCAATAAGTAATACAACTTGAAATCATGCAATTTTCATAAAATGAGAAGGTTGGGCTCCATGGGTGAAAGGATTCATAGATGAAGACCCACATACCTTAAACTTGGGACTTCTTTGGGTGAACTTGAAGGAAACTTGAAGCTTGACATGGGTTCTTGATTTCCAAAATTGTGCTTGAAATCCTTGAATTTGAATGAGAGATTTGATAAAGTCTTGGAGAGGTTTTAGAGAGGGTTTTGTGAGTTCTAGAGTTGAAAAATGATGAAGTATGGTAGATTTCACGTTTAAATGGGCATTGAGCTCCAATGCGCTGGGATGAAATAAGAAAATTAGGAAAAATTTCAGACTGGTCTGCAAACACACCTATCAAAATTACACTGTTGCGTGCGCCTGCGGCCTGGGCACGCAAGCTCTTTGAAATGCACTGTGGGTCTTCTAAAATCCGGGTCATACCCATTTCTCACTTAATTTTGCCCCCTGATCAAGAATATGGAGTCATATTTCTAAAATTACGCACAGATTTTGAGATATTTGAAAATTATAATTAAAGGGCATTCCAAGCAGATGAGGGGTGTTTTAGTACAGGTAGAGGCTTCATAGACTAAAGATGATGATTTGATGTTGAGATCTTTCCCTTTTTAAACTGAGTTTCTTAAATCTATTTTATGTCATGGATATTGACACTAGTCTTATTGGCCTATGGCCCTTATTTTTTGATGCAGAATTGACTGAGTCACCTACTGTCCTATTTACTTTATTTATGATGATTTCCGTTGTATAGTTAATTGAATGATTGTCTTGAGATCTAGTGGTTCGCTTGGGGTCTAGCAGTAGCCTCTGAATGCCGATCATGCCTATACCCTCTCAGGGCGTGATAGGCCGGTCCATTCGGGAATCTTAATTGTCATGTCACACCTAGGCCCTAGCTTGGATTATGACAGATTCAGGAGAGGTAATGGTAAATCGAATAAGTATTGTGGAGAGGTGATTAGACCAGATATGGTATAATTGCAGCTTATCAAGGATATGATCTTAGATAGGAAGGCGTGGAGGATATAAATTATGGTAGAAGGTTAGTAAATAGGAGTTCATCTATACTAATAAGTACGAGTGTGTTGTGTCGTTGCCCTGACTTGTAGGCGTAATTCTATTCTTTTACGTTTTTATTCTTTAATGTATGTTACTATTTGTGATTTCATGTAGTTCAATTATATGATTATTGTTGTAGTACTATTCTGTTAGTATTTGTTATTTTTTGTTATTTTATGTTGTCTCTTCTACTTATATTACGTCTTTTTTCTAAATTATTTTTATTGATGCACTGGTGAGTTGTAATATTGAAATATTGACTTGCTTTACACCTATTAACACTAATAAACAATTACAAGTTGGTGGCGGTAGTAGTATGTCTTCTCCAAATGTGTTTGCTAACCTAAGAGAGGAGGACATCTTTGAGGAAGGTGGCAAGGCGAATTTTTTGGATCACTATTTTGCAATGAAGCCAGGGATATAGATATTTCTCCTACGTAACGATGCTATAATGAAAAGAAGCACGGAAGAAAGAATAGTTTGGATAATAAGATGACTAAAGAATTTGTTCCAGGACACTTATTCATGTAACTAGCAAAATAGAATTATATGACAATGTCAACAAATTTAGTAAGATCCAATAATTCCATGAAGAAGAGATGAACTATCAAATTTTGCTAGACAAATTTGTAGAAGACAAAAAGAAATATATTTCACGTAGAAGGGAATCTATCTTTTCTGTATATACAATGTAACATAGAAGAAAGTTGAATGCTGATAACTCAACTTTCTTTATCGCTTTTTTAATTTTACATTACTTAAGCATCTTCATATATAGAATGTATAATAAACTTTCTGATGATAATAAACTACCTAGTACCATTTAGCTTTTATTTTCTATTATTTTTAATTAGCAGAGATTCATTATTTCATTTGGACTGGCAAGATAAGGCCGACCTCTTTGCTTGTATTAAAAGAACATTCGACAAAATTATATTTAAATATGAATTTCACTTCTTTTTTTTTTTTTTTTTGTTTTATGTGAATAAAATCCATAAATTTCAAAAATAGTTGTCTCTTCAAACCCCACTCTAATAAATTCCATATAAGACATATTGTAATAATACCAACATAAATCAAAATTTATTCTCTATTATTACACACTTGAAATTTCAAAGGCCAGTCAGGAAGAAGGGGATGGCTTATTGACTGATAGGTCATGTTTTATTGGAAAATCTAAAAATAATTGTCAATTAGTAATTGGATAGAAGTGGATATATAGAACAATGGCACTTTCTTCTAATTAACTTGTTCATGCACTAAAAAGAGTGTCACTATTAGGACATAAGTATCTTTAAACTGCACTTTTTTCAGATATTTAAATATATATGTTACTCCCTTCATTTACATTAAATATCCTAGTTCGATTGAACATGCAGTTTAAGAAATAAAATAAATTAATTAAAATTTATTATAGTTTTATATGTTATAATATTTGCGTGACTATAAAAGTTCTTAAATTTATTTTAGAGTATAATGTTGAGGGTCTATCTCCACACATATACTAATTGTCTTTGTGGTTCACCAGATATTATTTATCTTTCTTCTCTCTTTTAAATGTTTAATAAATTGATTAAGAAATTATAATACTTATTCAGATAAGAATAAAAATTTGATAGTGATCAAATATAATTTATATCTATCTATTTATCCTGCTTAGCATATATAGAGTCTTGACAAGGAGAGAAAATGGAGAACCCAAGATATTTGATCGTTGAAAAAAGATTCAACTGATAATTTTTCAAAACTAAGGTTTGATATTATTGATAATGATTCTTCAGCCTACTTGATTCTTCAAATAAATAGAGATAAACATATTATTTTAACTTGATTTTTCCAATTTATTATAAATAATGATTATTAATTTGAAAATTAAAATCACTAAATCAATCTCTAATTTCTGGATTAGATGATATATATTTATAATATAATTTTTTTATCGAGAAAATTCGAATGAATAATCTCTCCCTCTCCTAAATCTGCCTTGTGGGAAATAGTAACAAAAAAATAAAAAATAAAATATGAATATTTATGTCAGATTTTATGTGCTGGCTTGAGTGACGAAATCAAATGAAAAAGATTATTAATGTAATTAAAACCTGGTTCATGCATCTGAGAGTAGAAGTGGGGTGTAATGATATTAATTAAGTTACTAATTGACCCTTTTATAATGACATATTAGGCCCAAACAAAATCTTAATCTTTGGAAATTAGTTGTTAATTAGCACACAAATGACACAATCATATCTTCTTATCAACTTTTGCTAATTGTGTCTGGTCTCAGACTAATCAACTAATAATATACGTACAGGACTATCACTAATTAATTGTTCATTAATAGGTGTATTATCAACCTTATCATTGTCATCATTATTGTTGATAAATTATTGACATTTCCAACCCCTCGCCCTGACCCCC